>JARACY010006971.1:0-12271 GCA_029255725.1 Scrobipalpa atriplicella
ACCCTATAAGACAGAAAATTATACATTTACGAAACAAATTTAGAAAGCAGAACAAAGTTCTTTCCACTGAAAAAAAACAAACAGTAAATGCTTACCAAAAAGGGAAAAACATGGTGCGTGGCCATTACGTAATCGTCACCCGGCACAAGGACGTGATCTGAGGAAATACAGAAAAAAAACCTATTTTCACAACTGCTCATAACAAAAACCTTATCGAAGGAATACAATCAAGGATTAATCTACTCACCGAATCCTTAGTTTATCACATAACTAAAGAATGCAGCTGGCTTTTCGCACCGGTTCAACCAAAAAGGAAAGAATGGCCGCACCCATTCAAAACCTCAGAAACCCTCAGGTTCCGAACATAACCAGTGAGATGAGCAGTAGTAAAAATACTAATTCGAAATTGCAGATACTAGAAAATAACCTAAACGATTTCGAATACTAACAAAATCGCCGAAAAATTCTTTTAGCAAAGATGATCTAATAAAAATTCACAAATTAATAAATGCAAAACATCTTCCGTTCAGCACACGATCTCAAATCAGAACGCACCCAAAACGTTTCGTTTCTGCAAAAAGCGATCTGCGTTGAAATGGAAAAAGAATAAATAAATAATGAAATCCAACAGTTACGATTCCCATATAATTACGCCTAAATAGACTTCATTCAAATGTAAGTATTTCTGACAATAAAATGTTTAAATTAAATTAAAAATAACAAAGAAAAGTCATAACCTATCGGTTAGGAATCTATCAAAACAAAACGCCAAAACGTCAGTGTCAGACTCTGTTGTTCGCTTCGAGTAAACAAAATATTGCAAGAAAATTTAGATTTATGTCTATATCCGTGTTAATACCTATGAAAATACTCCATAAAAATGTGCAAACGAAACCAATAGACGTATATTCAAACTGTGACTTACAAAAAACAAACACCAGTGTGTGAAATCAAGGTGAAAAGTGTCACAACAAATGCAACAGGTAATAACCAAAACAAAATTGATAATTTTATACTGAAAGTGAAAAAAAAACGGTGTTACACTTGACAGCTTCTTCTCTTCTCTTTATGACACTTCCATTTCCTTTACCTCCGTCTTTAGCATCGCACATCGCAACTCATACAGGAATGCCGCCTGAGATATGAAAACATGGCGTCTTGTGAAAAACATGTGATTCTTACAAGAACCACGTCTGGTCACCGATTTTTGAACCGCGTGTGCTGGTGAAAATCTCTTAAAGGAGTTAATAAAACCATTTGTGTATTGAAGCAGATAAAATATGGTATAAACTAACTGTTGCCTTCGTAAAATTATAGACAGGACTAAGACTGTAATTTTTTTTAAATTAGTAATGGGTTTGCTCTTGACTATAAACAAGGTCAGGGATGACAATGACAGAGTCGACGATGAAGCGAGCTCATCCAGAAGATGCTCTGGCTCGCTGGCTGGCTCTGGCACTCTGGCGCACCGACGGAACACAGCAAGCAGGTCTTTGATTCTATCTGGGTCCATTAGGCCGTTCTTGGATCTTACATCTAACAAGAAAAATTAAAGGAATTAATGAAATTGAATAAAATACTCCATGCACTGCTCTGGTACGAAAGGAAAATTAGTCGTTCATTTGTTAGTTTCAAGAATTGAACCCTAGAACGAAAAATACGGCATATTTAATTGAAAATATGCTCAGAATCCGAAGCAGCTCTTTATCTCAGCTGGAGAGTAATTGGTAGAGTTCAGAAAAATAAATATAAATGCTTTCCATCGTTTGCAAAAACATATTCAAGGTTGGATTCCTTTTGAGTTCTCGGTCGGTGATGCGAGAGAATGTTAAGAGACAGATGATTTTTGTACAGAGAATGTTTCTTGTTATTTTTGCCCATTTTCCTAGATATATTCAAACACTTCAAAAAACATTATGGATCTTTATCAGCAGATAGACAGGTACAATTTTAACGTAATAAAGGTAGTTTTTTTAGTTTTTTTATTAGGTAAGTGATCAAAAACAATTCCATGAGTCGTATTCTTCTCCTTGTTATGTTTATCTTTGACGATGTTTTCAACGTGTTTATTCAAAGCAATGTTAATAAAAGTTAAGTAGGTAAATAATATAAATTATTCACTAATTTTATTTTATTCATTTGTTACAGGTAACGTGCAGATTTCCAGTATCTTTAGTTCGTAAGTTAACATTACAAATTAATTTTGTAAGTTTGAAATTATTCTTCTAAAACTACAGGTCTCTATTCCTGAAACTTTGTAAGTAAGGTTTTACGACAATTGATTATGTTTTCACTAATAAGCTGGTCCTTTGTGGGACTTATAGGATTATTGTGAGCAGATTGTCCGTTTTGGTCGATATTCAAATTGGACATCTTACTAATTTGTGATTTTAACTTATGGCTTTTTGACTCTATTGGAAAAGGAGTAGTAACTTTGTTCGAATAAGGTTTTTGTAATGCACGACATATATTTGGTCCGTATTTATAAATGGCTTTTTACTTGAGTATGACAGTGAATTTGATGGAGTACATGCTAGAGATGACATTGAGTGTTGTCAAATTGTCATATTGTTTTAAATGCATAAATCTATCTGTTTGTTTAATGTTGCTATGAAATTCAAGTTCAAAATCTGACAAATAACCTCCGACCAAATAAAACTTTTTTTTTACGAATTCAGAAGAATTGTGTAATGGTTCCAATAAGATGTGTTTTTATTTATGCTGGGATTACTTCTATCTTTCTTGCAATAATTAAACTACTTCCGTTGTTATTGTAATATCTTTAACGAGCTAGTAAAAAAGGTAACATAGCGAGATTATGTACGATTTTGTAATGGCCTACTTATAGCCTAGTTTGATAAAAAATCTTATTAGCATGTACAAAATTAACAACGCCATCTACCGCTAACTAGGTTAACTTATTCATGGATACTTCAGACGTTGAGCGTAAATAGGTCAAACTTACCTAAGTTGTTTACCCTTTTAGCTTGTTAAATGCATTACCATGGAGTTTCCTTTGAAAGTTCTTTCTTTTTTCAGAGTTTATCCCCTTAGGCGCGAAAAATGGAAGTTTCTAGTTTAAATTGGGGATAGTTAGATATCTTGACAGCCACGGGCGGTGGCCAAGTTAGTTCCGACTTAGTACATTGAGGGGTGGTCCAAACTTTTTTTGTGTATGACGAATACAGTTTGAGGATCAAGAAACAGGTGACTTGGATTGTACCCATGTACGATTAATCAAGGGAGAGATGTTTACTGTAGCAACATGTAACAAGAATAATAATTATATACCTACCTGTCTACTCTATCTACCTACTGAAAATAAATAAAACATTGTAAGTAATTCTATAATTTAACTTATGACTTATTCATACAATAAACTACCTTAGCATAGACACCTATAAGACCTAAGTATTTTTAACGACTTTTACTTTCTCAAAGTTGCGCTAACTTCTTTTTTAAAACCCTTTCACAAGTGGCAACCCTACTACATAAAATAACAACCGCTATGGGATTCCGATACGACCTAACAACTAAATTACACAGCTCCAAGTGTTTACGGACCGCCCATTGTCTGACCTGATTTGGCCAAACTAGCTACAAATAGGAAAATAACCTCAAAATACTTGTCCATACAAAACAATCTTTATCAATATGAACAGATTTACAAACAAACCGAACTAACCTTGAACGCAAGAACGATAATAAAGTGATCTAAAAATAGAACACGGTGTATAATATAAAGTTACCTAACACCTCGAGAACGGAGTCAAATATTTATACTGTGGTGACGTCAGCGTCTCAAGAACGCGGTCAATAATTTCGGTTTCCTCGTATAAGCCCGGCTAGCTCAGTCGGTAGAGCATGAGACTCTTAATCTCAGGGTCGTGGGTTCGAGCCCCACGTTGGGCGCAATCTTTTTGTACTTTTTTCTTATCCTTGAAATTTTTATTTTGATGATTTTATGTCGATGATATTTTTTTTTATTTCATTGGATGATTTCTTTGGACTTGAACAATGTCTCTGTGGTGGCTTTGATTATTGCAATTACTGTTCTTGCTAGGATATCTAAGATAAGTAGCTATAGCTATGCTACCTATAATTATGTTACATGATAATCTATTTCAAAGTAGGTTTAGGCCCTTAGCGCTCCTAGTACTAAAAGTATCACCAATACGTTTATGCAATGATGTAGTAGTTAGTAATGTTAGTACCGTTAACGACTCAACGGATGGACATAACATACACATATACAGCTACATGTATGTTTTCCCACACGATTTGTTGACGTTAGACGTGTTGGTAATATCTTACGTTTGATTGGTAACTGTACATTTCTTCATTTGCTCTTATCTCCTGGTATATTTCTAAGATTTTATCGTATTTACTGTTAATTCGTTTGAGTAAGTACATCTATTTGTTAAAGTTACTGAGCTATTAATTTGTTGGTTGGATTTAATTATTATGTATGAAAATATTTTCCTGTCGTCCTAACTGTCCGCTTGACCTACGGTTTTGTATTTCTCTGTTTTTCTTTCTATTTTATAAATCCTAGGTTTATACCTATTGAGTCAAAAAAATTGCCAAATTGTTCCAAGTCTTGTCTTTTACGTTCAGAATCATGAGAATTTAGGATGTTTGAAATTTCTTCCAAATTAAGTATTTCATGAAACAGGGAACAATTGGTATTCATATCTGTTAAGATCGAAAGTAGTCATAGCGACAAACTTAGATTCCGTTAAATTTATTACTTAAAATCTCCTCAGAACCCCTACAGAAACGCGTGCATTTCCAAAGGCACAAGTCTATTTTATGCCCATGATAGATTCAGTTCATTTTCCATTCAATTCATAATGCCTACTGGAGTGTCGGTTTCAACGGCTTCGGAATTGGACACCCACACGTTTGTGCGTTCATTGTGAATAAGCGTGGCGGTAGAGAAGGCTGGTTGGGTTTGGGACAGTTCCATTGCTGGTTTTGTGGGTAACCAAGAATCTAAGAATGAAACAGAGGTGTAAAGAACTGTGAAGAATGACTGTGAAAAAGTGCAAACCATCTTTAAATTTAAGAACTTCTTATAGTTTTGGTAATTTTAATCAATTTCGGTAGGTATGTATTTTGATAGCTTTGAAAGCGTCGCTTTTTACAGACTTCATACTTAGAGTAATATCCCTAACTCTGTTTTCCGTGTTTCTCTTCGCATTACAACAGTTGTTCTATTATCTCAAACATCAGATATTCATCGCCACCTTCTATTTTTGTGTGTGAGTGCTACTCAAATCAATCAATGTATAAATCTAACTCTATTGCCTCCTAGTCGCCGTATAACTTAATAAGCGCCTTCTGTTATCAATATGTACCCTATTTGTGTCAACTTATTGTCTTAAACCTTGTTATTTATTGGACCCACTCCACAGTTACTGCCATGAACACATTCGGTAAACCAATACATTTTGACACTGTTTATTTTACTGCCGCTACTACTTCACATTTCAATCTGTCTTTACTTATAATAAAATTTAAATGGTCTAATAGATTTATATAGCTTAATAAATCCAAATGGCCCATTCCAGTCTGTAGGCTCTGATTACGAAATATCGGCGATGGAAAGTATTTATTGAACGAGACAAATCAATTTCGAGTTGGTAGCGTAAAGGTCACCTTTGTAGTAGAAATTCTGAGATAAAATTTTGGAAAATTTTAGATTTTTATGTACATCTGGTTCTGTGATGGTTTAAACTTCTGTTTTTTTAGGTCTTTGTGTTTGATTGGGGAGAATAACAATTCTTTGTTTTGGTTCAGTCTGGTTACTTGGTCCGTTAAGAAAGATGATAAAAGTTTCGGCAAAGCTAAAGTAAAGGTCATTTTGAGGGTTAAAGACAGAGACTGGTTATCAATTTGACTGAGATACGATATCTTAGCCAAAACCACGTTATTTAATTACATATTTAATTGTGCATTAAGGATGATATTAATGAGTTATGTTTTTAAAAGATGGTATTGTGGGTTCATTTTATTATTATTTCAAGATTCCCTGGAACCTGAGGGAGCAATAGTTTGGAGCCCCGGTTGCTCGCAGCCCGCGTATTATCATTAAAATATCTCGGAATGAGACGGACATTAAAGGAATCCCTTACGGTGCATGGCGCCTTTATAAGAAAGAAAACACAACTTATTGAAGTAGACATTTTATCACCACCACGGTCAGATTTGTGTGACGTACGTACTGATCCATTTTATTTGTAATTCGTAGTATAATGTATCAAGAGGTTTATAGAATCGAAAGGGGACCGAGGTTACGAGGAATTCCTCCAAATCTGCAAAACTCCTTTATATCGGGGCTGTACTTATATAAGTAGAATAAAAATTTGAAATAGGTTGCACTTTTATTTACGATCACAGCATGCCCCATTTTATGTTCTGAGTTAAAAGCTCAACGTCTTGCAGATTTTCGAATTTGTGTCACTACTCAATGAGTATTTTTGTACTGGCGATGGCGCTACAAACCGATGCGGATCCTTTTAAAGAGAAACGCTGGCCTGCAAGTTTGCACATAAAATTACATTTCAATCTCCAACGAGACCGCGGTACCATGATTGGCAGGTTAACCGTTAAGTTAAGATGGTAGTTCGCGGAACCGGCCCTGTTTAAATCCTCGGATTCTCAACTTAGTCGAATATCGTTCGCATTTAGCCTGATTATAATAAAATGATTCACGCTATTCGCGCTGTGAGATACTGAATACTGTTATTATGAATGCTTTAACTCTTTCCGCGTCTTGTGCCTATTATTGTGTAGGTCGTACGCCAACGCAGGTTGCTATTGTAGCCATCTTCACTACACGGAATTTCCACCTTTATTGTATCTCTGTTAGAGTCGAAAATTGTGTTGAGAGTTTCGTTTCTGCCATAATCACCTTGGTTCACGGGCAGTTATACTTCTGCAGCGATTATAAACGCTAGAAATCAAATAAACAAGTGGATTTCAATTACAGGTGGCGTAGTTATATCTCTCATCGCAGCAGAACTTGTTAGTGGGAGATTATAACTGAAGAGTAAAGGTACAGGATGTTCATGGAATTGATGTCAATGAGAAACGTCGTCGTTGCTTTTCATGATATCTTAGTAACATAAATGCTCTAGGGTTTTAATGCAAACGTTATAGGAATTCCAAAGTTATTATACTGCATCTTCTTTTTTACGTTATTGGTTTTGTTCCTTTATTGTGTAAGAAAGCTGTTTCAAAATATCAAATTTAATCTCAAGTTTACACCAAACTGCATTGTTAATCAATTAGGTTTCCTGTTTAATTTTGAACCCTCTAAATAAAGTTCCTTCTTCTAATTTAGAATTTATCGTGTAGTTTTTCAAGTCGACGAACGACCCGATAAACCCTGATGTCAGACTCCCTAAATCAAGAACTTCATGTTCAAAAATAATCAGAGGCACTTTTACATTATTTTCCCTTTGTAAGGGATGTGGCAATCTTAGAACAACAACTTTCATTGCTTAACTCAACACCCTGTAGCTGTTGACCTCTGAAATGCGAACGATACTTTCTCTTAATTGAAATGTAATTTAGTTAGGAACAATTTATCTATTCGATTAGCCTTTCCAGCGCTGTTTAGCGCTACACTCTTGTTTCTCTGTTAACAAATTTAAGCCAATTAAGCTAGACAGATTTCAGTTGGCGTTTAGATTTAGGAAAGATCTTTGTCTTAGGGTTCGTTTTAGTATATTCACAGATGGGCAGTTATACTCGCGCGGTCGAATAAATTTCCCGCGGCTAAGATATTTTTGCGGTAAAATTGGTATAAGCTTCTAATATTAGTCCAGATGGTAGATTTAGTTCAGATAGTTTTTATAGAATACCTCATTTTGCGTTTTCGTTTCATTGTTCTATTGTTTATTTGTATAGGAAATTTTGACTTTTTCTACTCGAATTCTAAATTGATGGCCTTTATCTTCTTCGATACTCAGCTGACACACCAATTAAATACCACTTGATTCGTTGGGAATAAATAAATTTATTTCCTCTGAGACCCTTTATCTTGTATCAACTGGATTGTGGATTGTTCCTTCCTAACAATCGCGACTCGCCGTGTTTACATTCGGCCGTGAGAGTGAATTATGTGCGAGAATATATACAAGGTCTTAAGGAACTGGTAAAAAAGTTATATAAGAGATATCGGTCTATTAGTGCCACTATTTTGTAAAACATTGTAAATGAGAGTACGCAAACGTAAAGAAATTTTTTTAAATTAAATATAGGATAGCCAAGTATCTGATTACAATATGATTTTCATAAAAAAAAGGAAATTCCGTTTCATTCATCTTAATTGAGTATGTGATCAAAATCAAAACAGAAATCTTAATAAAAAAAAACACAAAATGAAAATAACGTAAACGTGGAGCAAGAGCAAGGAAGAAAAAAAATACCAGAAAATTTTAAGTCATTCCGTTTGCAACCATTTTCTTTAAAATATACATACAGCTGCTCACTATAGGTACCCATTTTTCACCATTGAGTATGCAAAAGTCAACACCTTTAACTAGCAAACAAGCGATTTAAATAAAAATCCAATTCGTAAGTATCAACAACATCCCTCAAACCATCCACAACAACTAACAATGAAAAATTATGTGAAACAAACTTTTGAAATTACTTTTAATGACAAGACCTCGTTAGCAACTCGCACCGACAGGCGGCGCTGTAATTTCGAGCTCATTTTTAAAGAAGACACCAATGTATGCACAGTTTAAAATTTATTGGTGCTCGGTTGGAAATTGTGTTTCTGAGGAGGATACAATAAATATCCGAAAGGTCGCGTTAACGAGCAACCTGAGACGGCAGACGTAAAGAACAATAAAGTACTACGGCTTTAAGAAAGAAAAGAGAGAAAGAATGTATAAAACAAAAAGTTTGAGGAGAAAGGAAACGACTTTGCAATTTTTTGGGCCCAATGTGTGCCAATCTACCTGTTACACATTTCTAGCACAATATTAAACAATCTGCTATGGTTAAAACCTAAAAGTAATTTTATTAGGGATTTACTAAAATAACGTAAATTCGTGAATCATAAAACGGTAAAAAACGCGCGGTTTTTCCTGTATCTCACGGGGTCGGCTACCTTTTATTTACTTACAAATTACAAATAGGAAAAAAACTGCAAAATAAACCACAAAACTTGAAAATAGAATAAAACAGAAAACACGAATACCTGCACATTGATCCGATTACAGAACCCAACATATTCAAACCCGCTGATATCTCCGTAGATCTTGCAAAAACCGCGCGGGCTCTCTCAGGGCTAATGATTGGACCCCATATCGAACCCAGGAATCCCTTATAATATTACCGCCGGCCTCATAATAGGTAGGTACGTATTTTCGGCAAGATTTCTGATTCGGCCCTTATCATCTCATTTCAATCTCTCGCTTGTTATGAACCGAGAGAGCTCTCACTGAGTGATTGGTTTGATGTTTTACGCTGCCTCGGATTTTCTTTCTTCCGCCTTTTTTGTTGCGTTTATTTTTGTTTTTTAAATTAAATCGAGTTGAACGGTACGCTTTTCGCTTTCCTGTGTATTCTCTGATATGAGAAATATTATAACGATAAATTTGTTATTTATTTTCGTTAATCAAAATTTAAAAAATACTTTGTAAAATAGGTTGTGTTATATAACAGAATATTTGCATTTATCTACTGAGCAAATAAAATTGAGAATTGTAAATGAGAAACAGGAAACTATAGGCACTGATATTGCAAAACAACATCCTTTAAAAATATTCTTTTGTGAAAATTAACAAAAACACTGCTTTAAGCAATATGTTTATAATGTAAATTCATAAGCATTGCAAGCCAACAATCACCGACTGAATGGAAGTAAAATGTCTTTGTTAATTCTAGGAAACAGAGTGACCATTTAACGGTGTCAGAACTATTGCTGGTGACCATTCAAGTACAGTACAATACATTCGCGTGATCAAGAAACATTCTGAATCTACTATCCGTAAAACCAAATGTCTCTTTAATGCTCTCATTAACAGCAAATAAACATGAGTTTCTATTCCAACGCGTCTGAATGCGGTAATTGTGTTGTTCTTCCAGAAATACCTTATTAATTTAATAAGCTCCATTGGTAATCAAGGGTGTCTGAATACTAGGTACTTTTTCTAGATATAGGTCACTAATAAATATTATGAAGAAAGAAAACTTACATTTTTTCTTTTACAAGTGCTTTGCTCTTGTGAGCTTAGCTTGTTTGGAACGGAACGGATTCCAATCTTTTAGGAGTAGCTGTTAGGCATGATCTCCTCAGAGTGGTGGAATGTGGACACTTGACACGGACGCATCTGAATAGTCGAAATGAAGACAAAACAGTGGTCAAAAAAGAACCGATGCGTTTCGTGTTCTTCGACGTTCATCAGAAAGGTCATAGAGCCTTTCACGCTTAAGATTTTTTCACAAAGCTTGCATTCAACAAGAATATTGCAACTGGCCAAATCGAAAATTCAAAATTTAGCAGCCTAGAAAAGTTTGTTACTATTCTGTTCTGTCCCGCCTTTGCATTTGATATAAGCCCTCCAGCATTTCGGAAATTCGCGCAGGGCCGAAATTGCACAGCACGATTTACGACGTTGATCGAGCTGGTAAAAAAAATAAAAAAAAAGTTCAGTCTGGGGACGATAAATCGCTCATTCGGCTTAAAAAAGCTGAAATGGAGAGAACTCTATTAACAAATAGACGGGAACGGAGTGTGTACGATATCCCAAAATTCGAACTGTTAAGCTGGCACGATGCAATTTGTTGGTGAATGAGGGACGGTTAATTAAGTCGTGGACACATTCGTAACACTGCTTAAAATGGCTAGTGAAAAAAGAATGACATGGCTTCCCCACAGGGCAGGGCTTTCTAATAAATCTTTTGAACAGAACATAGTTTTTTTTACCATTATTTTGTGTTAACAGTGTCGCGAAATTCATTGACTGAATCTCGTCTCCATAAAACATCTTCAACGACTCTTCTATATATTACCGCAAGATGAACATAGCATTTTAGCTTACTTTACTTGATCTTAAATATCAATTTCGATAAATTACAGCAAACGATGTTCTCTTTAGAGTAACACTTTCAAACTCTGTTTTCATTTAATCTAAAAGGATACGCAAGAAACATGTGAGATTCTCAATTAGAGCTTCGGCGTCAATTTAATCGAACCGCAATTCTCATACTCGTATACTACGAAGAAATTGTTTGCATTGCATAATCGAACGTTCATTTTATGGTCTGAAAACCGATACCAAGAAATATGTTCGTATTGCAAATTACTCGGCTTAACTATTTATAGAAGGACGCCATCTGTCGCTGGATTCCAATACTACATGCAACTAGATTAAGTTTCTAATAAATGTGACTAGTGGTAATAAAAATACATTGGTCTTTGATTGCTAATGTTGAGGAGATATTGAATTGAGTGGATGATAGAAAAACATGTCTCGAGCGGATTGAATGTTCACAGTAATAACATTAGTTTTTATTTATTATAGAAGATATTGTGTAGTAAAGTACATTCAGTTGAATCAAAGACCAGAACGGGTATGTAGGTAAAAAGTTCAGCCAAAATTTCGATTAATAAAAACTTGGGTTGCTTTTGCTACTTCTAGCTTAAAACCTACAAGGGTGTGTTTGGTATTTAAAGGCTCAAATGGATTTTGTATTAAATTATGATCGTAGTAAAACTCCACCGCATTATGAATTCTATTGAGGACAATAATGATTCACAGCTTAGCTCGTTTATTTCAGACACTTTCAAGAGACACCAAACTATTTATATCCGAACTTCATTACGCTTGTTATTCTAGCTAAGAAATATTGCTATAATCGTAAATTTTACTATTCAATATCGATATATTCGATCCGTCGTCGCTAGGTGCGATCGCGTGCTGCGCACGAGTAACTCCTGATATACGGTCTTCTTAATCATGGGCTCGTTTGTCTGGGATTTATAACTTGCCAGTTGCGCCAATTATTTACATTCGGAAGTCTGTGTCGTCTATTGGGGAATGTGTGGGATTATTGGCTTTGCAATCTGTGATTACTTCTTAATAATTACCTACTCAAAGACTCTATTGACAGATTTAATACAGCGCTGATTAGAGGGTGAAGTCCCAGTTATCCTCACAATTTTCTGCTATGATTTTTTGGATAGTGTTTGGACGTTTAAATTTAATTTTATATAGATTTTCTTTACTGCTGTTTTCAAAAGCGA
>JARACY010006972.1:0-12213 GCA_029255725.1 Scrobipalpa atriplicella
ACAAAAAAAAAAAGCTGATCAAATGTTATCAAGCTCGATGGTGCAGCGGATAGGGCCGCTGCCTTCTGTGCAGGAGGTCGTGGTTCGAATCCCACGTACTGATGTGTTATGCGGTTTACGAATTTCATATGTACGAATTTCTTTTCCCCTCAATTTTGACTAGGAGGATATTTCAACCTATAATAATTTTGTTATTTTGGGAATTTTACAGCCTATTTTAAAATGTGATTTAATTAATAACTAAATATGTATATCATAGTTGCAAGCTTATAAGCTACCACAAATACAAATAGAAAAAAAAATACGCTACAAATTAATGATTAACCACTCAGTAGTATTACTGTCGAAGGCAAATTATGTTGGCATTCATGGGAGTTTACATCGCTGGCTTACATCATATCTACTTAACAGAACCCAAATAGTGGTCCTCAATGGTTTTGAGTCAGTACCGTTTGTGGCGAGTTCAGGAGTACCACAGGGATCAAATTTGGGTCCGTTATTGTTCCTATTATTTTTGAACGATCTTTCAAAAAGTATGGCTCAACCGTAATTGGGTACTTGACTGGGTAGCTTAAAAAATTCAAAACCTTTATACTTAAAGCTGATGGCTAAAAATATTGTGGATTTCATTCATCATTAAAAAAAAAAAACACATTTCGATTTTAACAATCGAGTTAAAAGTATATAAGTTATTGATTTGAGTAGTCAATATTTACTAAATTGTGACGTCATAACTCACTATTTTCATACAAAAAAGCGTTTTTGACATTTCATAAAAAGTTGCTGATTTGACTAGTTGGAAAGTAGCCAATTGCGAGACAACACCTTTATCTGGATCGTCCTCAACCATATCATCACCAGAACCCTTCGCCTCAGAATCCTCGCCGACGCTACTCGTCTCGTTTCCTTCTTCGTAAAGGTAGTTAACGCCCTTCGTTACCTCAATCACATCAGTAGGTATCATATCTGCGGAAACAGGTGGTGCTGGAGAAATGGTCTTTGATAGACGATTTTCGGTGATGAAAAACAGCACGCTTTTCTAGCACGGGGCGAATTCGCGCGGTTTTTATAGTACCTATTTAGCATATTTCTTTGTGTACAAAAAAATAATTTAATCAATATATTTTTTGTTGAATTCAAATAATAACAACTTTTATTAAAACGCGGAACGCCAGAACTTATTTAGCCTGATTTAAAGTACTTCGAACACTCTGCCACGACTTTTCTTAAAGAACGTATTTCTTCTCCGCTAGTTGTTTCATAAGTATTTTATATTAACTATTGTAAATTAAGAAAAAATCTTTTTTCAAATAAATCTTGACCTAAGTAATGATATTCAATCTTACCTGATTCGAAGCCCGAGTCGAGGCACAGCCCTGACGTTTCGTGGATCAGTTGTTTATTTGTCGTATACCGCCATTTCTGTGGATATGTTAACGGCAATGTTTATTACTCGGCATTACATACAATGCCTAATCTACGTATAGAATGCCTAAAACGTCCAGGCAAAAGCATGAAATATTATTTATTTCACACCTGGCCTAGGCATTGTGTACAATGCTGAATGAACAGCAGGCAATGTGTTAATTAGACGAGAGTAGACGAGAGCTAACCTAACCTAACCTAACATACAGACCAATATTAATGTATTTCACACATTGCCGGTTGACCAGCAGACATTTTATACAATACCGAGGCATTATGTACAAATGCCTAGGCAAAGCATACAATTGATATTAATATTCATAATATTTCACACATTGGCCTCGATTCTCCCCGTCCAGTTACTAATTCTAATTCTTAGTAGCGCTGTCACTTTCTTATATTTGACATAAGAACAGGATAGCAAATAAACACATGACTTTGACATTCCTAATCTGACTTAAGACTGCTTAAATGACGTAAAATTTGTGAGTATGCTCCATGATCATTCCTTATTTAAAGCGCCGTACGTCAGATTAGGAATGTCAAAGTCACGTGTTTATTTGCTATCCTGTTCTTATGTCAAAGTTAAGAAAGTAACAGCGCTAGCTAAGAATTAGTTAAGGAATAGTGCGTTCAGAAATTAGCGCCAATGGCCTCGATTCTCGCCGTTTAGTTACTAATTCTAATTTTTAGTAGCGCTGTCACTTTTTGAAATTTGAAATAAGAACAGGATGAGTTTCTGTATTGATTTGATAAGACTTGTCACTGGATTCAATACACTGCCTACTCCGTTTGAAACAAAGGATTGATTAGTATGTCTGTAACTGTCTATAACATGCTATCTTTCTAACTAAAAATTTGACATATTTTAATGAATTAATTGAAACACAAACCTGATCTTTGAGTTTTTTATTGCAATTGCTCATCAGAAGCTTTCGTCCTACATCCGAATCTGCGTCTGATTCTCTGAAATCAAATAAAATATGTAAAAAAAATTATTTCGTATATGGAAAATATATGTGAGAATGAGTTTATGTATGTCTGTGTTTTCTGTTTGTAAATAGTACATTGTTGTCGAGGCATGGAAAACCAGCAATTGACGGACGAGTATCGAGGTACGCTCTCTAGTATTGCAGTTAGCAGTCCTCTAGAGTAGTTAGTCCATGGTAATCAGTATTTACAGATTGATAATTAAAATAAACATATGTTTATCAGATTCTTTGATAGGGTTACCCTATTGGATTTGCAAACGTTACAAATATAGCATAATAAGAGTACGAGATATCGACGATTAAAATCGTTAGGGTTCCAGGCCTTGCTTATAAGGTTGGATGACATGGATGTTCATGTGTACAATAAACTGTTAAATTGAATTGAATTGAATTAACACCAACTATTGTGCCTTAAATGGTTTTTTTTTTGAATATTTTATGGCTTGGATTCAAGTCCTTTAAGCCAAGTCTTAATTTTGGTCACTACTTATTTTGGAGCACAAGAGTTCACAGTTTCATAATAGTGTTTTTAATGAACTTGTATAATGGAACTAGGCACTTCGGGTTACACAAAATATCACTCAGGCGGCGGGAGGGGTGCCTTAAATGCATGATTGAGTGAATGAGTGAATAAGTGACTGAGTGTGTATATGTGTGTGTGTTTATGTATGCATAGCAACACACTAACCTGCTGTATTGTAACTGTAGACATCTCTCCTCATCTCTAAGCACACCATCCAATGCGAGTATGAGATATTGCGTCCCTTGTAAAGTTGGATGACAGGGATACACTCCGAGTGGTGCCATGTCCGATTCCCGTTGGAGAGTGTCTAGACACAGGCCTGAGGCTACGTTTCTGAATCTGTCAATTATACAATAAAAATAGCTATTTATGTAACTGTTGCATGATGAGGGATATTTAACAGTATACACGAGTGTTAAATACTAATTATGTACAGTTTCATACAAAAGTTTATCTACACTCATACAACAAATTTAAATTAAAGAAAAAATAAAGTAATCATTATTTCTTCTTTTCTAGTTTGCTCAAATAGCAAGCATCTGCGTAAAAATTAAAAAAAAAAACTTCATTTTGTTACAGCTTTGCGATAACGAAATGAAATTTGTATGGTTCCTTAGTCACGGCTGCATCGAAAGGTATATCATTTGCTTAGCGTTTCTGATAAGTAAATGAAGGATTTACGACATGAGTGTAGATAAACTACATTTTCTCTTACTGTCATCACAAAGGCCAAAGTGTATGTAATAAACTGGATGGAGACAAATGATCTGCATATCAATGTTGGTAAAACAAAGTGTATGCAGGTCAGATCATATAATTCAACACCTAAGCCTATTTGTCTGACACACAACAATGATAGGGTAGATGAAGTTGACAGCGTCAAGTTTCTGGGCATAACCATTGATAAACACCTTAATTGGAAGGAACATGTAGGATCGGTCTGTAGTCGATTGAACCGTTTCGTTTTTGCCCTTAAGAGATTGAGAAAAACTGTTTCTACTGAAGCAGCTTTAACGGCCTACCACGGCTATGTAGCATCCGTTCTTGGCTACGGACTCATAATTTGGGGGAATTCGGTGGATGTTGGCAGGGCATTCAGAGCACAAAAGAAATGTATCCGCGCTGTCTCTAACGCATGGTTTGATGATAGCTGCAAGCCTCTTTTTAAGGCGCTGAATGTTCTGCCATTACCCTGTATGTATATAAGAGATGTTTGCGTCTTCGTTGCCTCCCATCCTGAATTCTGGAAAACTTGTGGTGAAGTTTCACAAAGACAGACTAGGCCAAAAGTTATGAACATGTTGTATCAACCACGAGCTACCAAAGTCATTTACAAAAAAAATATTTATCACATGTGCATCTTGATTTATAACAAGCTTCCTGACTACTTAAAGCAACATAATGGCAAATCTTTCAAAACTAATCTGACAAAATGGTTATTACAACATTGCTTCTATAGTGTAAGAGAATATTTAAATTTTAAAATTTGATGTTATTTGCTATTATCTTTCAATTTTTATCTGATTATTATGTTAATTTTATATTTTTAGCTAAAAGGACCAATGTAAAATAATTATAAATATTTCTTGACATTACTAATTTATGTTTTGTTTTTTAGATTTATATTTGCACGCCTACTTGTAGGCTGAATACATTGTACAATCATATAATTTTTAAGACCTTATTCTTACTGTATTCTTGCAAATAAATGATTATCTTATCTTATCTTATCTTTAACACTGAGTAGTAATCTCACCTGCCATATCCAAATGCGTCCCTGACTGGTACGAACTTCTCCTTGTATATATGTTGTAGGTACCACTCGAAGTTCTTGCACTGCAGTTTCTCGCGAAGGATCTTGCGGTGAGTGACGTCACCGATTTTGGGGTTTTTCTGCGGGTAGAAAGTAAAAAAATACTATTAAAGCGTATGCAGGCAGTTTGAGGCAACACACAGTCCATGTATTGCAAAAGTGCTGAAAAATTAGATACTAATTTATAAATTATGATATTCCGAAATTTGAACCTCTTGCAATGAAAAATCTCAAAACAAGTTGGTATCGGTCAATCTGTCCCATCAGAATATGAGAATAGAGAGTGCACTTGTGTGTTGCGCAAACACTTGGGCACTAACAAACTAGTCCCGCGCAATAGGCCGATCTCTGGGAGGACTAATGCTTGAAAACAAAAGGGCATAAAAAAGTAAATCTTCTTCTTAGCGAGTGGATTTTCGAGTCGAACAACGACCCGATAAACCCTGGTGTCAGAGTTTTCAAACCGCCTAGTAGCACAGCTATAGGCCTCTGACATGGTTTCAGTATCGACCACTATCAAAGACAGCGACCGGGACCGACGGCTTAACGTGCCCTCCGAAGCACGGAATCTTTTTTCTTTTCGGACAATCAGGTGATTCAGCCTGCAATGTCCTAACCAAACTGGGGAAAACCTCACAAAATGATAAATTGACAAATATCAACGTTGTGTTCCCCCCCTGGGAATCGAACCCAGGACCTCCGGATCGTAAGCCCACAGCTTAGACCACTAGACCACAGAGGCAGAAAAAGTAAATAATATTGAAAAGATAACTCACTCTCAGGTCAGGTCGGTGTAAATAGAACAATTCCTTGTAATCGTCCATCCAGACTTCTGCCATTCGCGCCGTGTTTATTCCTGAAACATACATATAACATAAACATACATACCGGGTGTAAGGGACAGCGTCCCGCAAACTGATAGGGGTTGCTCAGTCAACGATACTGAACTCATATCACCAGGATTTTTTTTCAGGAAATGAAAAAAAAAATTTGCTTTTCCATACAAATTGTCTGATCGATGTGGTCATTTTGTATGAAAAAGCTAATTTTTTTTTCAATTCCTGAAAAAAAATCCTGGTGGTAGTTGTTCAGTTGTCGTTGACTGAGCAACCCCTAAAAGTTTGCGGGACGCTGTCCCTTACACCCCGTACATAAATATCAAATATCTTGCTAAAAAGAGAGATGAGTTTTGTATATGTATACTTCTTCTTCTTAGCGAGTGGATTTTCGAGTCGATCAACGACCCGATAAACCCTGGTGTCAGAGTTTCCAAACCGCCTAGTAGCACATCTATAGGCCTCTGACATGGTTTCAGTAACGACCACTATCAAAGACAGCGACCGGGACCGACGGCTTAACGTGTACTCCGAAGCACGGAATCCTTTTTCTTTTCGGACAATCAGGTGATTCAGCCTGCAATATCCTAACCAAACTGGGGAAAACCTCACAAAGTGATAAATTGACAAATATCAACTTTTAGCTTTTATTTCAATCTGGTTTACCGGATTTTCGATTAATTGCTTTTTCTTTGAGTAATGATTTTTTGACTGATGAGGGCGCCACCTGGCTCAGGGTAGCCCCTTAATGATATAAATGAATGAATAATTTCATTACCGTGTGTATCAGTGTGTGCCGGCATCCCGTAAGGATGGAAAGCGCGGAACACATGTCCCACTCGAGAACAAGGAATGGTTTCTAATGTACCGCCACCTGGAATATGAAATTTATAAAGAGTTATTATTTGAGACAGTGCATTTATAGTTTTAGGCTCGTATTTATAAAGCGATCTCAGGATTGAGAGCAATATTAAGAGGCTACCATGAGCCAAGTGGCGCCCCATCAGTCAAAAAATCATATTCCACTGAAAACACAATCAATCGAAAATCCGGTACGGCGAATTGAAGTTAAAGCAAAGAAGATAATTTAGAACATCATAAACTTGAAATTCATAGTTCCTGGTAGTAACAGAAAGAAAATTTGCGAAAAACGGCCACTTTTAGCACTTTTGCTATCTGTAACTGCTGTAAACACTGAATCATAAGTTTATGATGTTCTAAATTATCTTCTTTGCTTTAACTTCAATTCGCCGTACCGGATTTTCGATTGATTGTGTTTTCAGTGGATTATGATTTTTTGACTGATGAGGCCGCCACTTGGCTCAGGGTAGCCTCTTAAGTATGGATATGACAGGCCGTTTTGTACTGAAATGACATTTCTGATACAAACTCAAAATCGCTGTCACTCTTGAGAGCTGATTATAAATACGGGCCTTAGAGTGTACACTAACTGGTATTTCAGCTCACACTCACTCAAGTAATTTGGCGGCGGAACGAACCTTGAAGTCTAACAAATTCAAATATCTTTATTACTCACAAAAATCAAAACACATTAGATTACAATCACATTTATAACAATTTGAAAGTAAAATGCTAGGGACTCAGTATTTTGCTACCATGTTTCTCTAGGCAACAGTGGTAGCACTGATTTTCAGCCCTTACCATTTTCGTATAACATTTGAAATACAAAAAGTAGAGGGCATTATAAAAAGATAAAACATTAAAAAGTTATACAATAAAATAAATAAAACATGCTTTAAACAAACACCGCTAAAGACATTTCATCTCATGACTGCCGCTTTGCCATATTTGTGTGTGTAAATGTACCTACCTCTGCATTTTCTTAGTGTGCGTGAGTTCGCCATAGTAAACCCGTATTTACACACACATTCGCGCGTGTCATAGAATCGCGCTTGATAGAAGAGACGCCTACTTACATCCAGTTGTAGAATTGGTAACTTCGCAAAATGTTCCTTTCGATAAATGTCCCTTTGAAAATCTATTTAGTAGGCCCACTATTTGAACTAAATCTATCAAAAAGGGGTCATTTTGCGAAAAGAGACATTAAGAGAAAGGGACATTTTGCGAAAGAGACATTATGAGAAAGGGACATTTTGTGAAAGGGACATTCTGCGAAATAAGGGTAGAATTGGTAACTTCGCAAAATATACCTTTCGATAAATGTCCCTTTGAAAATCTTTTTAGTAGGCCCACTATATGAACTAAATCAATCAAAAAAGGGTCATTTTGCGAAAAGAGACATTAAGAGAAAGGGACATTTTGCGACCAAGGGACATTCTGCGAAATAAGGGTAGGATTATATACAATTTATATGAAGATGAATGACTTACACTGCCATATCCTGAAAGACATCTCCAGGTTCTCGCCGCCCCAGCCAGCCATCTGCTCGTCATAGGCTCCCAGCTCCCAGTAATATTCACGATTTATTGCGAATAAACCTCCCGCCATTGTTGGGGACCTGGGAAATTGTTAAAAGAGAAACGTAAATGGTTTTGTCCGTGAATTGCGGCCTTACTTCTTAAGAGGATCCCCGGTGCCGCCAGCGCCCTCATCAGTTAAAAAAGTCGTTACTCACTGAAAACGCACGAATGAATCGAGAATCCGGTAAACCAGATTAAAGAATAGGTACTGAAGTTTGTTTTAAGCACTATAAATTCATGATTCAGTGTTTACAGCAGTTACAGATACCAAAAGTGCTAAAAGTGGCCGTTTTTCGCAAATTTTCCTTCTGTTACTACCAGGAACTATGAATTGCTTTATGATGTTCTAAATTATCTTCTTTGCTTTTATTTCAATCTGGTTTACCGGATTTTGGATTAATTGCTTTTTCAGTGAGTAATGATTTTTTCACTGATGAGGGCGCCACCTGGCTCAGGGTAGCCCCTTAAAGATGCCACGGTATTGGCCTCGATTCACGCCGTCCAGTTACTAATTGTAATTCTTAGTAGCGCTGTCACTTTCTTATATTTGATATAAGAACAGGATAGCATTAAACACAGGAAGTCATACCGTGATCATCTCTCTAGCCTTATCCCGTATCTCACGGGGTCGGCTACCTAATATAGGGGATTGAACGAGGGTACTGATTTTTACACAGAGCGACTGCCATCTGACCTCCGCAACCCAGAAGGGAAACCAGACCAGACCCAATCCTAGATTAGGTCAAGAGTTTTCAAGCCGCCGATGTTTAGCACTGGCCTCTGACATGGCTTAACGATCTACGGTATTATGCACGATATAACGTGCCTTCCGAAGCACGGCAAAAGCGCCGAATAAACGTACATATGAAATTCGAAAACCGAAAAACACATTGGTACGTGGTGGTGATTGGATTCGAACCACGACCTCCCGCTCAGGAGGCAGCGGCCCTATCCACTACACCATCCGGTTCGTCGAAGTCGAAGTCATACCCTGACCGGCGAATATAGTGACAAATTTCTTTCAGAATCTCACCAAGTAGCACCGATGTCAGATCCCGTCGTTTCTTCTCTCTCTCTGGCACGTCGATCCAAGTGAAATGTCCCACGAAGTTGAAACCGCCAACCTGGACGTCAAACAAGATTATTATTGTATGTTATTTAGTATTATTTTGTAGAGATTTGAAGTAAGACTCTGAGAGACAGCTTTGGTGAATTCAATAGCATGAAGAATGAAGATACCATTTTTAATTGGAAGTATAGCCTGAACGGTGACTAATAAAAAGACCTGCCATAAAGGTATCATAGAGAAAGGCTTAGTCCATAAGCCCTTCTTATATTCTATCTTCTGTCTTTCTCTCTTCAGTCTTTTTAGTCAGTGGTCATGCTATACCTAACAAAATTAGCAGCCCCCAGATAATGAATTTATCTCATCTATCTGTCAAATTGTATGGAAATTTGACAAATAGAAATGATAAAGAATGGATATCGCGATTGCATGCTATGGGGGATGATGGGCCTATTTTATAAAACTACTACAATGACAATTTGACAATAACAATTCGGCGTACATTGCGTAGTTTACTTGCTGACATGATACAAGGAAGCTTATCAGCTACGCAGTGTACGTACATCGTATTGTCACTTTCAAAATTGTCATTGCCAGTTTTATGAAATAGACCCCTGGCAACAAAATAAAAGTAACATTGGCCTCGATTCTCGCCGTCCAGTTACTAATTCTAAATCTTAGTAGCACTTTCACTTTTTGACATAAGGATAACAGGATAGCAAATAAACACATGTTTTTGAAGTTCCTAATTTGACGTAAGCTGCTTTATAATTTTAATAATTTTACGTCAAATAAGCAATCTAATGTCAAATTTAAGCTATCTAATGTCACATTAGGAATGTCAAGTCATGTGTTTATTTGCTATCCTGTTCTTATGTCAAATATAAGAAAGTGACAGCGCTACTAAGAATTAGAATTAGTAACTGGACTGCGAGAATCGAGGCAGTTGTATACCTATATTTGCTTGTTAGAAAATATCTTTAAATTTTTTAATTAGAAATGGATTTCCCCTTGACTCTAACTTAGGTCAGGTCCTGAAGAAACCTATTCACTCTAACTTTCAATTCAATACAATTAAATTGATATTTTCAAAGTGGCCGTTTTTAGCAATATTTCGATAGTAACTGCCCGGTATTATTTGCTCCTCAATTCATTACTTCTAAAAAATCCTTAGGTCTAAATCTAAGGAAGTGACAGAGAAAAGTTTTGAAAATGTCTATATTTTGCGAGTTATGATTTTTTTAACGAGTGAGGGCGCCACCGCTCGCGGTGAGGCCTCTTAAGAATTAATCAAATAAAACTAATCTAAAGATTTTACTAAAGTAAAAAGTATCATTACTATAACTAATTCATTAGCTATACAAAAATAATTAATACTATTACTTACAGTAGAGAACTTAATTCTACAAAACCTTCAAAATTACATGAACACAAAAATATACAGTTAAATGCCATAGTGTTATTTAAATCAAACCCACAACCTTTATAAGTAGATGACATAACCCATTAATCAGTAAGCAGGTCTCGAAAAAAACATTTAAATTTTAATGATCATTTCGCATGCGCAAGTGTAGGTATGTAAAAATGCAGGTAAACGTTTATAATAAAAAAAAAAATCTTGTCATAATAAAATATAAATAATTAAGGAAAGTAATAAAATAATACCGGGTGTAAGGGACAGCGTCCCGCAAACTGATAGGAGTTGCTCAGTCAACGGAACTGAACACATATCACCAGGATTTTTCTTCAGGAAATGAAAACAAATATTTGCTTTTACATACAAATTGTCTGAACGAGGTGGTCATTTTGTATGAAAAAGGCAATTTTTTTTTTCGTTTCCTGAAAAAAAATACTGGTGGCAGTTGTTCAGTTTCGTTGACTGAGCAACCCCTATAAGTTTGCGGGACGCTGTCCCTTACACCCGGTATATCGTTAGATTCTGATTGTACTTGTTCCATTTTATGTTTTGTTAAGTAAGTAGGTATATTGTGCACGTCTTATCCGCGTATTGTTTATTGCCATTTCACTTCTGTAGGTCTGCTGTAAGAAATTTTTTTTTAGAGATAAGGAGTGCCTGTTGTGTCTGTGTTTCCTATGTATTTTGTCCTTTGTGTCTTTCTGTGTACAATAAATGGTTAAATAAATAATGCTTCTCTGAAAAACTGTTAAAGTCAAGTTGCAGGCTGTTTAAGGGGCTACCCTGAGCCAGGTGGCGCCCTCATCAGTCAAAAAATCATAACTCACTGAAAAAGCAATTAATCGAAAATCCGGTAAACCAGATTGAAATAAAAGCAAAGAAGATAATTTAGAACATCATAAAGTTGCAATTCATAGTTCCTGGTAGTAACAGAAGGAAAATTTGCGAAAAACGGCCACTTTTAGCACTTTTGGTATCTGTAACTGCTATAAACACTAAATCATGAATTTATAGTGCTTAAAACAAACTTCAGTACCTATTCTTTAATCTGGTTTACCGGATTTTCGATTCATTGCGTTTTCAGTGAGTAATGATTTTTTTAACTGATGCGGGCGCTGGCGGCACCGAGGATCCCCTTAATAAATGCCTCTACGGTGCAATCGGTTTTAAAACTGCTGGCACAACCCTGATACAGATGTTTTATCTTACTATACTGCCGCTTAGTCATACTTGTGTATCACACATGGGAATGTCTGTGTCTGTACGTACGCACAACAAAGTAGAACCCGTGCACATAAAGAAACGATCTATAAATGGCCGGCGTTACTTCCGGTAGTGGCAGCAAATTAGATTGTCGTTAATCAAGTGTAGGTAAACATTTTTTAACAATGAAGGGGCAAGGTGGGGGCAAGGTGTGGGCAAGGTAGGGCAAGGCAGAGGCAAGGTGGGGACAATGTGTGGCGAGGTGGGAACAATGTGAAGAAGTATTCGAAGTATTTGACTACCTTGTACACAATTCTTCGGGTATCATTTCGCAGAACTTTGCCTTGCTTATGAGAATTCATGTTTTTCTACGGCCTAGCGGCAGTCATGTGGTAAAACAATAGAACCTTCACTGGGATGGGACTTTTTTGAAAACACACTTCTTTGTTTTTTAGGGTTCCGCACCCAAAGGATAAAAACGGGACCCTATTACTGAA
>JARACY010006973.1:0-12200 GCA_029255725.1 Scrobipalpa atriplicella
TGCCATGCTCCATTTGGAAAGTTATTGATACGATAGCGAAGAAGAAGAAGTGAGAATGCCAATAATCTGCCTACTTACACATTCAGCTACTGAAAGTCAAATATTTATTGGAAAAAGAATATTGTGGTTGGTATCTTGAGATGAAAAAAAAGTGGGTCAAGTTTGTTTGGATTGCACTCTGGGGTGCCTATTTCTATGTATTTTGTGAAATTGGTTAGGTACTCAAGGTGCAACTTTATGTTCAAAACGTAAGAGTATAGAAACTCCACTCTATACTTAGAAAGAAAGGTCTTTTTATTTATTCCATTTTTGTAGGATGCCATGCAATTTCTATGTAGTTAGTATGCGATCAAAGTGATCTAAGCCGAGTCTAGGTGAGATCTAGAAGAGAAACCCCATTCCCGACGGTTATTCAAGATACTTAGGCCCGTATTTATAAAGCGATCTCAAGATTGTGAGCAATATTAGGTTTGGATTTGACAGATCGTTTTGTACTGAAATGACATTTCTGATACGGACTCAAACTCGCTGTCACTCTTGAGAGCTGATTATAAATACGTGCCTACATAGTTTCACTTCAGGCTCGGATTGTCACACCAGTCCAGTGTGTCAAACAGTACTTAGTTTTTTTTCTAGTTAGTTAATTTGTCATTTCTATCGATTCGGGAGAACACTACTTAACTTAAACTCAAATAAAATTATTGCCTTCCCTTTCTCTTCTCTCATGATAGAAAATGACAGCTGACCGATTTTGTGCGCGGCCGAATTGCCCTCCAGTATTTGCTAGTGAAGGTAAAAAGTTGTTCACTATCTTTTTCTAATTGTTTCCAGCCAGCATCAGCGTCGTCGGTGCTGCTCGTGCACCTGGGCGCTGTCGGTGCGCTGGCGAGCGGCGCGGCGCTGTGTGGCGGCGGCGGCGGCGGCGCGTGCGCGTGCGGCGCGCTGCTGCACGCGCTGCACCCGCTGCAGCTGTGGACCGTGTGCGGACTGCACGCTGACCGCGCTGCCGCCATCGCCGCGCCGCTGCACTATGCTGCCATCGTGTCTGCTAAGAAGGTGAGGTCTTCGTCATTGGTAACTTCCAGCTTCTATACCTAAAGTCACGCCTTTGTCCCTTACGGGATAGGCAGACCGTAAAACTAAAACGCCTAGTAAAAGGAGCCTTCAGCAGTATTATTGTAGGTATCTGTTTATCTGAGGTCGTACTTGTTTATTTTCCAGGTGATGATATGTGTAGCAAGCGGTTGGGTGGCCACGGCAGCTCTGCTAGCGCCCCTGGCGGCATCCCAGCCTCCCCTGTCCTACAGCATCGGCTTCGGAGGCTGCGCGCCCGACTGCGGCGCCGGCCCCGCAGCTCTGGTCTTCTGCCTCCTCTACGCACTGCTGACTCTAGTCCTCCCTGCAGCCCTGGTACTGCTCTGCAGCCTGAAGATCCTTCGCATAGCGCGATATCATCGCCATAGGATCGCGGCGGCCATCTACGAAGTAACTCTCTCAGCGCAAGTCACCGTTACTCACCAAAGAAATCCCTTTGCCGTTCCTCCACCGCCCCGTCACAGAGCTTTATCTGCTGTGATACAGCCTCTAGGTTCCCTGGCGATTTTGTATTTTCCCTACTACTGCGTTTTGATATGGCCCGCTATCGCAGTGCCACCGCAATCTCTGGCAGCTATATCGGCTGCATTATTAGCGGCTGCCCCGCCAGTCAATGGCATTCTTTACGGCATTCGCAGTCGGTTATTAAGAGATTCTCTGCGGAACTATAGAAGAAAAAGATTGACAAAGAGCGAAGTGACTCAAGAGATCCAAGCGCGTACCCCAAGCGCGTGTGGGTCTCGACGACCCTCGCTCTCGGCCGGGTCGGGCTGCATCAGACCACCGACGACTCGTCGACTGTCCGACGCAGCCGCGATGGGAGCGCGAGGTTCTGAGCGGCCGGCTCCTCGCGCAGCGTCCTGCAACATGCTGCAGGACTCGCAAGACGAGGAAACTCCGCGGCCGCGGCAGTGCGCCATCCCGCTGATCCGCGCGCCGCCGCACGTGGTGCTGGGGCGCGCCCTGGGGCTGGAGGAGCACGACCGGCGCGAGCGGCGGCGGCGGCAGTCCCCGCGCATCACGGTGACGCGCGCCATGTCGGACGAGAGCGAGTCGCCGACGCGGCGGCCGCTGTGCCGGCAGCAGTCGCGCTCGAGCGGCGCGCTGGTGGGCCCGAGCGCGCTAGGGTCGCTGGCCTTCGCGCCTCACTCGCCGCCGCTGCCGGAACACGTTGACCGGCCTCCGGACGAGCAGCTGCTGCTGTCCTGGCCGCAGTACCACTCCCCAAACAGACACGACGCTTTATAAAACGGGTATTTAGACTAGATGTGCTACGTGTGAGTAAAGACAATAAGTGTGCGGTTCGAAGTCGAGTCACGCTGCGTTTGTGGAATTATTTTTTAATCGCTTCGTGTATCCCGTCTTCGCTCGACCTCCCCGACCAAACTGTGACCAAACTTTCCTATCGTACTGTTTAGACGTAATATTTTCTCCTACAGGGTTCCTCCATATCGTTAGCTTTACCTACTGAAGTATTACTTTAGTATACGTCTAAGAATGATTTCAGAAATTCCATAGGTTTATAAAGATTTTATCGAAATTGTTATAATTTTATCTTTGTTAACTATATTATGTTAAAGAAATGCATGAATGTATTTTGTAGGTAGTCTGCTGATGACATCGCACCGACTAGTCTGAATAAGGATTGAAATTGATGTAATTATACAGAATGCAACGCTTTTCACTGAACGCCGCCGTCCAACTCTTGGATTTTGTAATCATTTTAGCGGAGTTTAGTATTTACCTGCAGCTTGTGGAGAGAAAATTTGTAAAACAAAATATTAGAGCAAATTTTAAGGCATCGCATCTGGTCCTAAATGTCATCAAAAGTTTGAATTGTTTGTGACGAGCGCTAACAAGATCATGAGCTCTGTACAAACAGGGCCGGGTGCGAGTGGCGAGTTGTGACGTCACTCGCCCCTATTCTTGACTGACGATGCGGATATTAAATTTCCTCGTCCAAATCGAGTTGGCTGTTTGTTTTACAAGGCTCGTTGCCAGTTCGCTCTCGCGGAGTAGATACCTTATTGTATTAGGAAGGCTTTGTCGTTCCGAGCTTCTGTCCTAAAGCTCCGTCACACTGCAGCGATTATCACATCTATAAAAAAGTACCATACAATAATGCTACCTTAATTTGCCGGACTTTATGTTAAAGACATCACATCATACAGCCTGGCATACCAGATTTTTCAGTGGCATGATGCGGGTAACATATATTTTGACAGCCAATTATAAAATTGATTGTAGCATTATATAATTCTGTGTTGTAGCTGTAACTCCATCTTAATAGGTCATTTTAATTTGACAGCTCTGCTTGGTATAAAATATAAATCCTATAAGTTGAGCGTTAAATAGTTATTTAAGGCTCGTATTTATAAAGCGATCTCAAGATTGAGAGCAATATTAAGTATGGATTTGACAGGTCGTTTTGTACTGAAATGACATTTCTGATACGAACTCAAACTCGCTGTCACTGTTGAGAGCTGATTATAAATACGGGCCTAAGTAGTTATTTTATTAAGCAAAATCGCCCTAATACAGGGTAGGCTTGTGCCCTTCGGTGGGGATGTTATAAGAGCTGATGATGATGATGATGATGACTCTAATATAACATATAGAGCTGTTAAATACGAACTTGTTAGAGATTACGCTTTTTAATTAATGATATAAATGATAAATATTTTTCTTACAGATGAAAACTTATAAATAATCATATATCTAGTCGTCTCAGTGTGATGTTAAGAGCTGATTCGTAATTGGTTGTTAGACTTTCAATTAATGTACCTAGTCGTAGGTGTCAGTTTCTGGCTAGCATATTTTTGAACTAATTTTTGAATTATTTTTTGTAATTATAAATAGTACCTACATAGCTAAATATTTTACAGCATCATCAATGATTCAGCTACGTTTTTCATTTTATTTATTTTTATAAATATGTCTTAAAAAAACAGTAATTGGTTTATAATTTAGTTTTGAAATGTGTTGACCAGCATCGACACCATTCTTTCACATAGTGAAATAAATTAATTAATTTCGCAAAAAAGACAAGATGTGAACTAGTTGTAGAGATCTACATTGATTTTTGAAGATAATAAATGTCGTTATCTAATTGTAAATGTTTAAGCAAATCTATAAAAAAATTGTTAATCTAGTCAGAGAGCTGTTGTTTTCAAATGTCTGTGTTAATTTAATTTAAAAGTTTAAGTGAAATAATATATACCTTCGACACGAGTAAATTCTTTGTTTTATTTAAAAAAAAAACCTATTGAATTCGAAATTATAAAATAGATAACTAATGGACAGAAAACTTTATAATAAATATCTACTACAAAGAATGACAAAAATGTTAACCTTAATTAAAGAATTATGAAAAGCTATTTTCATTTAATTTCTTTCTCTAGGCATTCGCGTAATAAAATACAAAACCACTTTTCCATTTTAAAACAACCAATGAAATTAAACTCCAGCAAAGTTTTGCGCACCTATTATTCTAAGAGACGTGACAAAGCTTTTAGAAGCTTTTAAAACTACATAGCACTTTCAGCAAAACACCGGCTGAATAGAGTTCATGAAAGATTCATGTAGCCTTTCTATAACCTCGATAAGTATTTTACTGGCAGATGCATCTCATTCTTCTTCTGTCGTGTAGGTATCGAGTCGATCGACCCGATGAACCCTAATGTCAGAGTTTTTAAACCGCCTAATAGCACAGCTGATAGGCCTCTGACATGGTTTTATGTAACGACCACTATAAAAGACAGCGACCGGGACCGACGGCTTAACGTGCCCTAAAAAGCACGGAATCTTTTTTCTTCCAGACAATCAGGTGATACAGCCTGCATTGTCCTAACCAAACTGGGAAAAATCTCACAAAGTGATAAATTGACAAATATCAACTTTGTGATCCCCCCCTGGGAATACAACCCAGGACCTCCGGATCGAGAGCCCATGGCTCAGACCACTGGACCACGGACGCAGTTGCATCTGCATCATCTCTATTCAGTACGTTTCCGAATTTGATTGAAGGCTATGTTTGCGTTGATGTTGAATTGAAATGTAAAATGGCATTAAATTATACCTAACTTAGTTACATCAAATATTATTGTGTCTTATAAATTCCATCCAATCATAATAATAATTCTTGAATAGCTCCTTTTGCATGACATTCTACTTTAGAACAATGAGATTTGTATAATGTTTTAGTTTAGGTCCGTACTAGTGAGTAAAAACAACAAGCCGTATGACGTTTAGATAGGGCCATTGCCTTCTGTGCAGAAAGTTGTGGTTTGAATCCCACCACGTGCCTACCAAAATTTTTTCGGTTACTGAATTTCATATGTAGGTAGGTACGTCGGCGCACGGTGAAGGAAAACATCGTGAATAAACCAGCACTTCAAAGGTTGTGTGTGAAGTCGAGCAATCCATACAGGCCCTGCGTAGTCGATCCATACTGGGCCTAAGGCCGGATAGCCCCATTCCACGCTATATGAGCTGGTGATGGCTAGTAAGAACATTTTAAGCTTTTTTATTTATTGAATAGGACTCAACGTCATCGTTTTTAACCATGAAGGTATTCTAATAAGGAAGACTCAAAAACGGTCAATCACGTCTTATCATTGCATTACATTGCAATGAAGAATCAACCATAATGAAACATGAAAACGGTTCTTAAAGATTACGTAACCAGGAAATAGATTGAAATCAAAATTCTATTACATAATGCATTTTACGTTAGTCAGTAAAGATAAAATTAAATTAAATTTCAAAACGACTGGTATGGTAGGTATTTTAGTTCAAATAGGAAGATTGAACCGTAGCCATGGAAAGAAACAAATTAATATTATGTTTAATTATTTTTTGTCTTATTACAATAGTTCACTGCAAGCCTGATAGGAGACAGGATCAAGACGTGCAAGAAGTTGGTATGTTTAGTGTCCGAATCCGTATCAAACTGCTTTTATTTTTCTTTTCTTTATCATTCTTTACATTGAGATAAAACATAAAACTATATTTTAAACAACTAATGAGTAGTTTTTCAAAATACAGTCAGTACTAAAGATATTTGGTATGACTCAAATGCTAATCATCAATTTTTGCAGAAACCATTTTATTTTTCGACTTAAGGTTCCTTAAAGGGTATTACTTGTTAAAGGGTATTACTTATTGGTCACTAGTCTACGTCTCAATTCTCATTTCATCTTATAAAATATTTTCAAAGATCTTGGATCCATTATCTATATTATATAGTTACACTATTTATAACTCAAGAAGGGCTGAACCGATTTGGCTGAAAATTGGTGGGAAGGTAGCTTCGAACCAGGAGAAACATAGAATACTTTTATTTTTTTATTTTTAAAACACCTACCAGCTAGTAGGTACATATAGGAATCATTTTTTTGTTCTACCCTGCTTCATGCTATCATGCTTTAAAATTTAGTTTTTTGTTTTTCTTAGAAACAAATGCTGAGCTCAACCAATCACATGACAAGGTCAGACATGCACAATAACTTATAAAAACAGGTATAGAGGTAAATAACAATTGATATCAATATTTTATATCAAATTTTATATATTATAAGATAGAGAGACGCAATGAAAAGTATCTACATTTATTTACAAGAAATTGTAGGTAAAGTTTTATACACTGAGATTTTTCATTCAACAAAATTACGGCTTGTTGAGATTGAGATCATCAAACTGATCAACTTTCTTCTTTTAGGGAATGAAAATAAAATTGGCCTCACCCATACAAATTATGTTATTGAGGTGTTCATAATTTTATATGGGGAAGTCAACATTAATTTGTTTTTAATTTCTAGAATTTCGTCGTGAGAGTTTTTCTGACTGGGCAACTCCTTTCAGTTTTTAGGACTCTTTAGGTTTCTCTAAAACATATATTATACGGGGTGTAAGGGACAGCGTCCCGCAAACTTATAGGGGTTGCTCAGTCAACGAAACTGAACAACTACCACCAGGATTTTTTTTCAGGAAATGAAAAAAAAATTTTGCTTTTTCATACAAAATGACCACATCGATCAGACAATTTGTATGGAAAAGCAAAATTTTTTTTTCAACTCCTGAAAAAAAAACCTGGTGATATGTGTTCAGTATCGTTGACTGAGCAACCCCTATCAGTTTGCGGGACGCTGTCCCTTACACCCGGTATATTACATTTGAAACATATTTTTAGCTAATATTAGTTATGTTATTAGGAAGTTAACAAAAACGATGGAAATGACAAGGAAGCCAAAACTTCCGCGGATAACAATTGCTGGCTGAAAGTGAACGCCGAAAAGCATTTCGAAACCATGGATACTTTGGATGGTAAGAACATTCCCTTCCAAAATATTTTCCCAAATTCTGCTTTAAAACATATCAACGGTTCTGTAATTTTCTTGCTATTATACAAATGAAACAATTTCACAAATTCACAGAAAAACACCACCAAGTTCGACAGGATTTCCAGGACGCTATTTCAGAAAGGAATCTGAACAATGAAATGCTTGAAGTGAGTCCTAACTACAATCTATTACTATATAATATATATTGTAGGTATTACTCCATAGTCTTACTATTCGAAAGCAGTACTGCTTCCTACAGGTACTTGTAGCTACAGTACCTACAGATAAGGTAGCTTACAAAGGCACGAACTTGAAATTTTCCCTCACAGAAGTATGAGCATAATTATTTTGTTCCTTCACCTTTTAGTCCACCTTCATTTCCACTTTGATTGCCAGATGATGCTGCAAACGCGGGCGGGCGCTGAGCGGGCTACCTACAACGCCGGTGGAACTCCCAGCAGGATACCTGCTGGCATCAATCTGGGCGGCTACGGGATGATGAAGCTAGAAACCGCGATACTGTGAGCATGAGAAATTGAAGTCCTTTATAAAAAATACCTAGAATCAATCACAAAGTCAGCATGAAACACAAAAAGTATTGTACTCATTTCCCTGATAGACAGATAGGTACCCGAGAGCTACATAACATTGCAGATTTTTTTTTCCAGATTCTTCCACCGGATGAAGCTTCGCAACGAGACGAATTTCCGAGTAAACTACTTGAACAACGACGTTTACAACATGGTGCTGACGGCCCGTCTATCACTCAACGATCTGCTCCTGTTCGGCCAATACGAGAGAGCCATCACCGACAAGGATGCACTCTTCTATAGACCCACCTTTGGAGAACTCCAGTAGGTACTAGTTGCGTCACAGCATTTGGTATAGTAAACATGATTCTACGAGATACTTTCCCTTGAAAAGTAAAGCCACATTTTGTGCGTCTAAACCTAATTCACGTCACCGCTGAACTCTTTTCCACCTAGAATAAGTCACAGTGCAGCTCTTCACCAAGGTTCCCTTCTTCCTTACTGTGACTAATCGTATTTCTTAATGTAACTCAAAGTTCCATATTTCAGGCTACTCTTAAAGTCAGTTACATACAAGCTAGAGGGACGCCTTCGACTTGTCCAGAGTCGGCTGGTTGTCGAACATGTTCTCTCAGAACTGCACATGAAGGATGTTCTGCTTATGGTAAGTGTTCTACTCATTGTCAGTATATACTCACGCCACCCTCAAAAGTGGTTAAGTACATTACTTGTTGGGCTAAGCAGGCAGAAATCCTGTCCTCCTTGAAATTTATAATTCTTCAACAACTTATGTCAAAATAATGGATATGCACGTACAGTGCAAGCGCAGTTAGGTACCACGATATAATATTCAAGATAAAAGTATTCAAAACTATTTCTCTTTCAGTATTACATCAACGGAACCACTGGTTGCCAGTCGTCCGAACAACTACCACCTTCAGCTATAAGTAAGATACTTGTTTTTATAAACTCTCAAAGCTGTGCCACATCCATTATCGCAAAATGACACCTTTTTCTTTCTCCACTAGTCACGAGTCATGATTTTCAAGTCTTTCACATGTGCGATGATGTTTGCTAAAAAACTTTTTTTTTAACCAGATGAGTTCTTGGAGCGGCTAAAGGCAGACCTGGATTCTTGGTTGAAGGACTACTTCAACGATTATCTGCTGTTCTTCGGGCTTTCAGATGCAGCTGCAAATCAAGAGCTTCAGTAAGATTCAGCTACAATATTACCATGTTTTTCCATAAATCCTTTTCATATTTCTTTCCTGAGCCAGGTGATTATGGTACAGAGGTCCTGCATGACTAGGTATATTAAAAATATGTTTGTCAAGTACATATCTATAGGTAGTAAAAAGTATCTCGAGATACAAAGAAAGTCTCTCTCCATATCTCCAACATTTAATCTAATATATTTTACTCAACATTTTTATTTGCTATGACAGTTGCTATGACAAGCAGAAGCAATCAAACTTGAACGACTTCATGGACCATACTATCAATGAGATGCACAAGAAACTGTACTCCTTAAAGCCAAGCTGTGCCAACGTCAGGACGCCTGCCTTCTCCATATTCTCTATCAACGGAGTTGTAATTAATTATCTTATCAGATTTCTTTTAATATTTTTCTGCTAATTTTGCTTCCCACAAAGATAAGACTTTGATACTAAATCGTTCGACACTCATAATATGATCACCAAAACTTTTTTCAAAATACGTTACCCCCATTTAGTCATCATCAAATTCAGTCTACTGATGGATACAGGCCTCTCCTTAGGCGCACCATTGAGGTCGTAGTCGTAGTCATAAGTCTTCAGGTCGTAGGTATCCTGTTTCCGCCAGCCAGTCATCGTTCCATCTGGCACTGGTCCAAGTAAATCTGAACCATTTACATGATAAAAGAACACTGCGTTTTCCTCAAATCGTATTATTTCCCAGCAAATCAGACTACACAGCGGGGTGATTCGTGGTATGGACAGTTTCTACCGGCAGTCGGTGGCCACCGGTCGCTCCGAGGAGAGGCTGCGGCTGGTGGACGCTGTTACTATCGAAAAATTATGTGCTTCAAGTACCACCCGTGACCACGATTCGTGCAACCGAGACAAAACACCGGGATAGTAGGCAAACTATTTACCTAAGTAATAGGTACCTATCCTATCACGCGTTGACCCGGTTGAATGAATAGTAAAATAGACTACCTTGAGCTTACTGAAGCCGATGACAGCGTCCACCAGCCGCAGCCTCTCCTCGGAGCGACCGGTGGCCACCGACTGCCGGTAGAAACTGTCCATACCACGAATCACCCCGCTGTGTAGTCTGATTTGCTGGGAAATAATACGATTTGAGGAAAACGCAGTGTTCTTTTATCATGTAAATGGTTCAGATTTACTTGGACCAGTGCCAGATGGAACGATGACTGGCTGGCGGAAACAGGATACCTACGACCTGAAGACTTATGACTACGACTACGACCTCAATGGTGCGCCTAAGGAGAGGCCTGTATCCATCAGTAGACTGAATTTGATGATGACTAAATGGGGGTAACGTATTTTGAAAAAAGTTTTGGTGATCATATTATGAGTGTCGAACGATTTAGTATCAAAGTCTTATCTTTGTGGGAAGCAAAATTAGCAGAAAAATATTAAAAGAAATCTGATAAGATAATTAATTACAACTCCGTTGATAGAGAATATGGAGAAGGCAGGCGTCCTGACGTTGGCACAGCTTGGCTTTAAGGAGTACAGTTTCTTGTGCATCTCATTGATAGTATGGTCCATGAAGTCGTTCAAGTTTGATTGCTTCTGCTTGTCATAGCAACTGTCATAGCAAATAAAAATGTTGAGTAAAATATATTAGATTAAATGTTGGAGATATGGAGAGAGACTTTCTTTGTATCTCGAGATACTTTTTACTACCTATAGATATGTACTTGACAAACATATTTTTAATATACCTAGTCATGCAGGACCTCTGTACCATAATCACCTGGCTCAGGAAAGAAATATGAAAAGGATTTATGGAAAAACATGGTAATATTGTAGCTGAATCTTACTGAAGCTCTTGATTTGCAGCTGCATCTGAAAGCCCGAAGAACAGCAGATAATCGTTGAAGTAGTCCTTCAACCAAGAATCCAGGTCTGCCTTTAGCCGCTCCAAGAACTCATCTGGTTAAAAAAAAAGTTTTTTAGCAAACATCATCGCACATGTGAAAGACTTGAAAATCATGACTCGTGACTAGTGGAGAAAGAAAAAGGTGTCATTTTGCGATAATGGATGTGGCACAGCTTTGAGAGTTTATAAAAACAAGTATCTTACTTATAGCTGAAGGTGGTAGTTGTTCGGACGACTGGCAACCAGTGGTTCCGTTGATGTAATACTGAAAGAGAAATAGTTTTGAATACTTTTATCTTGAATATTATATCGTGGTACCTAACTGCGCTTGCACTGTACGTGCATATCCATTATTTTGACATAAGTTGTTGAAGAATTATAAATTTCAAGGAGGACAGGATTTCTGCCTGCTTAGCCCAACAAGTAATGTACTTAACCACTTTTGAGGGTGGCGTGAGTATATACTGACAATGAGTAGAACACTTACCATAAGCAGAACATCCTTCATGTGCAGTTCTGAGAGAACATGTTCGACAACCAGCCGACTCTGGACAAGTCGAAGGCGTCCCTCTAGCTTGTATGTAACTGACTTTAAGAGTAGCCTGAAATATGGAACTTTGAGTTACATTAAGAAATACGATTAGTCACAGTAAGGAAGAAGGGAACCTTGGTGAAGAGCTGCACTGTGACTTATTCTAGGTGGAAAAGAGTTCAGCGGTGACGTGAATTAGGTTTAGACGCACAAAATGTGGCTTTACTTTTCAAGGGAAAGTATCTCGTAGAATCATGTTTACTATACCAAATGCTGTGACGCAACTAGTACCTACTGGAGTTCTCCAAAGGTGGGTCTATAGAAGAGTGCATCCTTGTCGGTGATGGCTCTCTCGTATTGGCCGAACAGGAGCAGATCGTTGAGTGATAGACGGGCCGTCAGCACCATGTTGTAAACGTCGTTGTTCAAGTAGTTTACTCGGAAATTCGTCTCGTTGCGAAGCTTCATCCGGTGGAAGAATCTGGAAAAAAAAATCTGCAATGTTATGTAGCTCTCGGGTACCTATCTGTCTATCAGGGAAATGAGTACAATACTTTTTGTGTTTCATGCTGACTTTGTGATTGATTCTAG
>JARACY010006974.1:0-12189 GCA_029255725.1 Scrobipalpa atriplicella
TGACGTGATTAGTTTGAAAACTTGTCGGTTCCATAATTTATTACGTCTAATTACAAGCTATTAAAATAATAAAATAAGTGATGATTTTATTCCAGCATTTTTTTAATGAAATAATGTATTCTTTTAATTATAAATCGCCCAAAGTTTATACAAACGATCAATTCTAAAAATATGACATGTATTGAATTCAAATTATTATTGTACGAAAATAAGATACAAGAAATTTGACAAAGATGACTTTGTAACGGTCGATAATGTTCATTACAAAAAATACATCAGAAATCTATTAATAGTCATAAAAACTCGTACATCAGGGTTTATTAGTTCGTTTAAATTATAGGACAGAAACAGAAGAAAAAACAAAGGAAAATAGTTTTCCCTCCAATACTCCCTTTTTACCTGAAGGGCGGATAGATTTAAGGTCGTGATGTCCGCTCGCACGGCAGACAGCACAGCAATCAGGCCGGGTCGCCGCCGGCCTTCCTATCGAAGCCATCTCGATGTTTATTTACTATTGACTCCTCGCTGTATTACATCTTTGAACTATCTGTATCTGTACTATTTACTATCGACTCTGCTACGCGACATCTTTGAACTATCTGAACCTACTTCTACAGTTAGTTTGTAATCTGCAGTGTTGATATAGTTTACATTTTTATGATAGACATTTCTGTATGGTGCCGAGACAGTATATATCATCATCACCCTATATTTTCATTTCTTGAGGGTGAGGGTACCTAAATGGGCAATGGAAATGGGCAGCAGTAGAGTTTTCTGTGAATAGGTAATAAGTACTATCTTGCCCTACACTCCCCAATCTACCTGCAATTTGTGATGAGTATGACATATACCCCGTAACTAGGAAAGGCCTTGTCTTGTCTGCTATATAGCATATTACATCGCTCTCCATACAAGCCAGCCTCCACCAAGTTGCTATTACGTATGCGGACGCAACGCTGACCCTTGTTCGCCTGAGGCGGGCATACGCTCTACGACCCGAAGATCTCTACCCAGCTTCCAATAATACAAAGTACCCACAGGCATATAAGTACTATGAGCGAAACATTTTCATAACGATAGATACTTAGTCAATAGACAGGCAGTATTATAAGTTAATACTATCTCGAATCTCTATAGTGGTAGATATTTTAATAAAAAGTTATTAACTAAAATGCGTAGCAAGTTAAAAAACAGTGGACAGCAGACTAAATAAAAATTGTAAGTAGTAAAACTAACACAAATATTTATTCTAAAATGATAAAGCTTCTACCCAGACAGACGTTGAATAAATGAACTACTTATTTCCTTTCTAGTAAAAGACATAAACGCGTTACTTAATTTGAATCCTAGCAATATAATATCAGACACGCCTATTTTGTAAAAGGGATACTAGTTCGCACCAAATTTAGTTATTATGGAGCTAATTCGCTAGCAACGGTTTATTTCCGCTTCGTAAACCTGTTTTAAATTAAATTAGGTGGTTGTACTTACGCACGCAATTGTAGGTAGTTGAGTCCATTTCTCTAATAATGAAGTTGCGAATAGCGCGGGCTCATCGTAATAAAGTGATTGAGAGATAATTAAGGTAGATCCTAATACATTCATTTATACCGTAAGGGACAGCTTCCCGCAAACTGATACTTGCTCAGTCAACGAAACTGGACAATTTCACCAGGAAAATCTTTAAGGTAAAGAAAACAAAAATATTTTTCCCATACAAAATGACCACCTCGATTAGACAATTTTGTATCAAAAAGCAAAAAAAATAATTTCGTTTCCTAAACAATTTCCTGGTAAAAGTTGTTCAGTTTCTTTGACTGAGCAACCCCTATCAGTTTCTGGTACGCTGGTACACCCCGTATAGTCGCGCCTATATATCTATCTCTTGCGGAACAGGTAGAGATAATTTGCAAAGTTCTGGAATATTGCCTTTTCTTGTAACTTAGCACATAAACATTACAGATGCGTTAAACTTATGCTTTGAGGCAATTTAAGCGTCATGCGAGCTTGTCTTATGTGACTATTGTGAGAATGGTTATAGCCCATAGTTATAGGTATTTTCCGAGTTACATGTGTTATACCAACTCTAACTTATTAACTCGTAGGTATTTTACCTGTTATGTCTCAAATTAATATAATTAGATTACTGTAGCATTTTATTACTTAGTTTGACGGTTTGATTTTAAGTTGTTTTAGCTACCTCGTTACATTACTTACCTACTCTGAAATCTTTTGATTTTCTAAAGCACCACCTCTAAAGCAAGACCATAAAACTTCATCAAACGCAATATGGCCTATCGTCTTTATACATCGCGATGTAAGGAGCGGACATGATTTGTTACGACGATTTACTGTATCGTAACGGTCTGTGCCGAGTAATCAAGATAAGAGGTCAAAGTATCGAACTCTAGTCACAGAATTTATAATAGTAATGGCGTACCCTAATGTATCTGTATACTTTGTAATTCAAGCAGCTCTATAAAGCTCAAGTAGTAAAGGGAAATTATGTTTATGAAGAGCTACCGTTAGTTTGACAAAGTTACTGGATGTTACTCAGAAAATATTCAAATGGATTTCGATGAAATTTATCAAATTCTACCCAAACAATTTTCACTCATGAAAATTACCCATTCGCATTGCGATCTGTAAATTCAATGAAAAGTTAAGCAACACAGTCCCTTTCTCACTTGCAATCAGCTAAGCATCGTCTCGTAGCTCGTACTATTTGGAAACAATGTCATACCTACAATGTTGTGGACGAAGAGTTACAAGACACTTTAGAGACAATGCGAGGAGGAACTTACATATCTCTATTGTATACTTAAACGGCGCACGAGTTTATCTTTTGTTGCAACTAACATTTCTTAATATGTAGTAGGTAGGTACCAATCAATGATGCCTGACATAAAAACTTAAATTTATTTCGAACAAATCCTTCGATTCCGCTACTCTACACTAAGACTTGCACTAACTTCAAGTTCAGTATTGTCTAAATTGCGCAAAATTCCTCAGATCCTGAAGCTTTTATAATATGTCCAGGAAAATAAATAGCCAGCATATTCTATGTTGAACATGAACATGGACGTATCTTAATTAAAGTATGAGAATTCCACGCATCGTTGCCGACAAGTAGGTATTAACTAGTAAGTCTAACGTCCTTGAGACGCACGTTCAAACTGCAACTCTAAACAATGGGAATGCAGTTCCATCGTGCATTCCCTACATGGGCTTGACGACGACACAGGAAGCCATGGTCCCATGTACCTCCTTATCTGTCAGACAAATTACTACACTAACTGCTCGGTTGTGATGAATAAAAGTGCGATACAAAATTAAAAGCAAGAGTTCCGCATTGCCACCAAATTATCTGTACCTAATATAAATTATAATAAGATAGACACCATAACGCTAATATTTTTGAGAATTTTGTATGGGGACAGAGATTTAAGATCGAAGAAACAGGTATTCGGTGCTTGTTTTTACAATAGTGGTAATAGTTAGTACAGCGGTGACAAGAAAGCTATTAGGATCCCGTTGGTAGCTTTGGGCAATAAATGATAAATATTAGTTAGCGCTTTGAGTACGGAACCCTAACAAAATGGCCAATGGTCATGTACTTAAATTTAAATTGCATTCTAGTATTTAGCAACGATAAATTACATTGAAGTCGTAAAAGTCGATGTATAAACCTCGCCGTTTAAAGGAACTTGCATTTAATTCGTTGCACTGATTCCTGAAAAGGCGTGCAAGACATTAAAAGTACAAATAGCCATTTGTAATCTGGATTATCGATTACTTTAGGTTAGAAACATGTTAGATATATCATTTAAAACATTTACTACAATTTTCATGACATTGCGGAATTTGTTCCAAAAAAAAAAGACAACAAAAGAAAAGAAAGAAGATAAGTCAAAACAAAACAATAAGATGAATAAATCTAATGTATGTATGCTCTTGAATATAGTTTAAGCCAGGGGTGACCTGACGGAGGCCAAAATATTGATGACGGAGTGGATTATCTGAAGTGTATACTTATTTCTGAATTATGATTATGACCTTTCTGATATCGAGTTTCAAGCGATTGTGAAAACCCTTTCACTATATCATTAGATACATAAACACCATTCGATATTAATAATTACTGCAATCATATTCTGTTATTCGCAAGAGAAGATTAACTTACAAGATGGTATTACATTACATTACCTAGAGAACCACAAGTAGGTGCTAAGATAATGAGGTTAAAAATGCATCTCGCTAGGCTCGGATAGTGGGGAACTAGTAGGTAATATTCTGTGGTTGCTTCGTACCGTTCCTTAACGGCTAATATTTGCTACAATTTAAGGGGAAGTCAGAGCTTCGACTTATTCAATAGTCACTTCCTCTTTTCTCTCAAATGGATCAAAAAAGAGTGTCATACATTTTATTTTTTAATACCAATAAGGATCTTTCTATGATTTTATAAGCTACTTTTTACGCGGTTAACAATTTAAATATTTTAATTTACTTGAACAGTGGCTATACAATAATATGTCGTCTTTCCAGAACACGGAGCCGAGCAATGAGTTCACGCCAGCAGTCACGGCGACATGCAAGGCTGGCATCATGTCCATCAAGATCACCTTCAACCAGCCCTTCAACGGGATCGCACACGCCAGGGAGTTCAGGTACTGATATCAGCTAATCATATACCTCCTTTTGCTAACTCTTAAAGTAAGTATTACGTTCTTTTATTGCTCCCAGTCCAGCATAGAAATACCTACTAAATTTTATTAATTTGACAGGTAGCATAATTGCTCCTATATAAAATAAATGAAAGTGTTTTAACATAAACAGCGTCAATATTACAGAAAAGTGAATTAAATTACGTACCCGACATTTAAGACCGTCAGATTCAAAGTTGATGGCATTTAAAATTACCAACTGACATAATCATGTCGAGGAACCCGTTGTGTAGGCTACTTGCCAGTCTCACTCTACTGAATTAATAAAATAAACAACTTAACATTTTACCACTGGTTTTCTTATTACTTATCAGACATCATCCACGAGACCTGTCCAATATCACAAAAATTGATCTCCTACTTATTTACAGCGAATTTCAAGCCTATGAACTAACGTGAGCCAATTTTGATCCAATGACTGCAAAGATTCATAACATCGTGTTCCTTACATCAATTCGTGATAAGAAGGGATCAACCGAACGTCACCAAGACTATCTCTGATAATTTGAGAATATTTTTATTAAATTTTCAGGACGCCGGCGTGTATGACGCAGGGCAACGGCACAGAATCGTTGAGCTTCGACATCAACTTGATGGCAGCGCAAGGCTCACCCGATTACTGTGGCGTCTTCTGGAATAACGTAAGTGTTCTTATTTGGATTTGACCTCTATTCTTGATCAGACAAATTCTGTGTTTGACAGGCAACTCAAATAAGTTTTGGAAGCGACGTGAGTCGTTATGACGAATGGCGCAATCCACATTCCTTATCGCGCTTTGACAAGGTTTACCTATAAGAACCACGAAGTACGTGACAACAAACTTTATGTCTGGCTTTGCAAATGCGAGTCTCTTTTATGTACTTCTAAACAAAGAATAAGTACAAGGGTAACTTAAAATCCCTACGCTTAGCGAAAGCAAATACTTTAAAAAATAAACCACGCTCGTGAAATTCAAAACTCACTCTCTCAATATTTTCCCTTTCAGCGAACAGATGAGAGATCTCTGCCACTGGCGGTGCGCGTACACAGAACCCTCGAGCTGGCAGACGACAAGTTCTACGTCATCACCTGCGGGAAGGCTGGCTTCAGGAACGCCAAGTAGGTCATCAGATCACCTACACTAAAAGATTTCGTAGCGAGATGCCCACTATCGCGCTTAGTCAACTTTTCAATATTTTCGCACAAATTGTAGCACTATGCCCACTTTTCCAAATCTCCATACATTAGATAGCACTATGCCCACTTTTTGGTGTATGACGCGTTTTCGTCGCAGGTTGTCACCTTTGGAGAAAACACGATATCCTTATAGCATGATGTCTACTTTGGTACAGTCAAATACATAATAGAACTGAAAAAGTATGAAATGTCTAAAACTGCCTCCGTGGTCTATAGGTCTGAGCAAGATTATTCTGAGCCTTGGGCTTTCTTGGGCCGGGTCGTTAGTTAGATTGGGGGTGGGTTCGATTCTTCCGGGTTAAAACATAGTTTATATTTGTCGATTTATCCACTATGTGAGATTTTTCCTACTTTGATTAGGACGGTCCTACAGTTGTCTTATAAGAAAAAGATTCTGTGTATCAGAGGGCACGTTCAGCCGTCGGTCCCGTCCCTGTTACTAACAGTGGTGATATCCAGGGTGTTGCTCCACATTAGTAGGAATTTCCTTAAATTCTATTTACGTGAGTTCTCTGGATTTCTTAGCACTTAATGATACATATTTAATGATGCTATTTAAATTCAAATTATATTTGAATCAACGATAATTGAATAAAATAATATCAAATGTATTTTATTCAAATGCAACAAAGATAAAAATATATGATTATATGATATTTGAGTCAAAAATATAGTGATAATGATAATAGATATTTGAATCAAGGATATTTTAATTAATGATATTTGAATAAAAGGTATTTGGTAGGGTATATATTGGGCGGCGCCATATCCCCACAATTTTTTAAGTATATTCAACTGTTGATGTATGTTGAGTTCTACTTATTTAACTAATGCCGGACTTTGGTTTTGATTTAACTTTTTTTTCGTGACGAGTTATTCATATATTAAATATTTATTTTATATGAAAATTAGAATATACAAGAAATTACGACATAGCATTATTGTAGCGAACAAAGTACGGAAAACAAGTTATGTGGTCTCTAAATAAATCACTTTACTTTCAACATTCCTTCCTGATTCCTTCATTGGTTCCTGGTCATTATGGCGTGGTGGGCGTTGTCACACTGTTCACAAAATAATTTAAGACTTTCTGTTATATTTTCACAAATTAGATTAATTTAAGATTACATTACGCCTGAAAAATAAATAAAATAAATACCAACAAAATGTTGTGTTGTTGACTGTACAAATTGTGGGCATATTACATATTCAAACTACTAACGATGTAAAAAGTGGGCATGCTGCGACAGAGAATATTAAGAATGGCAATTATGGGCTTTCCGCTATTTTCGTCATTTCGCGATCTTTTGTCTGGAGATTTGGAAAAGTGGGCATAGTGCTATAATTTGTATGAAAATATTGAAAAGTTGACTAAGCGCGATAGTGGGCATCTCGCTACGAAATCCACTAAAACACCTATTAATAAATAGTCCATTTAAGGGGCCTACCTCACATGATTTAATGCTGCTGCCCATTTCTAGACTTACTTATCTCTCAGTCACATTATTATGACACAAATAAAAATATTAAGACACAAACTGGTATTATACGAGTACCTTATACCGCGGAATCGCAAAGACAAACATAGTCCTGTGACTTGTTAGGTATTGCAACATGTAGTTGCAAAAGATCAAAGATAATTATAAAATTATGATAATTACCATTGGTTGTTCATTTGCATATTTGTATTTTTTTATAGATAAAGATAACACCTCTATTATTTCTAACAAACTGTTAATTGCAGCAAAGTAATATACAATATCTGCTAAAAAACGAACAGCGTCTATACTCTTATTTGGATTATAGACAAGTGATCTTATACTTCACTTACTACTTATTTCAGAAACGAAACTTCACTAGTATCCCTTCGAATGCTGAACGAAAACGGAAAGAAAGTGCTGAATGCTGCCTTCGGTATGCCGTATACGTTGAGAGCTGAGATTAGCAAGTCTGATGGTGAGTAACTAAGTTAATAAAAATCTAAAAAAGAGAGATCCCAACAAAAACATTCTGTAAAAATGTTACAAGTCTGCAGACTTATATTATGCATAATATATGCACAAAAAAGATTATGAGATCAAAAGCGAGCCAAATCTAGGGTTTCTTGAATAAAAAAATATTTTAAGTGACTTGGCCGTTAGTGTTGATAGAGTTGTTTTGTTCTTACCAACTACGTCTTCAACGGCAAAGCCAAATTGTTTACGTATTAATTGTACGCGCTGTGATTTCAGGGTCCTATGGAATTAAATTGAAGAACTGCTTCGCTTTTAACATGCGGAACAACACCGTGGAACTTACAGATAGCAAAGGGTAAGTATTATTATTTATGAATTTAAGATTATTTAAACTTCCTGAATGTATCGATTTTATATGAGACATTTTTATGGTGGATATTTTGTCATAGATTTGTAGTCAAAGAAATTTTATATTGCATGATGCATGGATGATTTGATACAAGAGCTCAAAGTATAGCAAACTCAAACTCCAATTTCATTTCGTAAGTTATTCGTGGGTTATTGGATACGGATTCTCTAAAAAATTCATCACATAACCATAACCATAATTTTCCAGATGTCCAGTAAAGCAGCAGTCAGTGACAATAAAAACGGAGAACGGTCTAGCGGATCTGATGATTGCATCCATGTTCCGCTTCCCAGACTCCTCACAAGTCAACTTCCAGTGTGAAATAGGAATTTGCAAAGGTACCTTTTAATGATAATTTCTCTATTTAAAAATTTACGACTTAACTAATAAAAGTCTATATATTTCATATCTTCCAATGATATTACATCTCAAATGCGTCTGTATCAATAACATAAACCCTTAATCTTCCTAACGAATGTTTATCTGACTTCAGGTAGCTGTATAGTCCCAGATTGTGCAGACGACAGCAAACCAGAGACTACAGGTGATGAGGAGACGGTGGTCAACGCTTCCACTGGCATCTTTGTGTTGGATCCTAATGATAGTGCTGGTAAGCAAGACATAGGGTTATTGTCGTATAAATACGTAACGACAATCGTATTCACTATTTAGTCATAAATAATATTTACAAAAGTTTTTAAGCTTTACAAACCACTATGATAAAATCTGAAACAAACTTAATTAATTTAAACATTTGCTACGGTGCTACGGCGTAGTAATAGTAGCTGCCTATACTATTAACAAGAAACATAATACTTGGTAAGCTTTTTTCTTAGAAGAAAGGAACAACGCGGATTTCGTCAAATTGTTTTTGTCGTAGTTAACACTATTCCTATTATAGTTGCAGCTCTCCAGTGCGCCGAGGGTGGCATCCGGCCGATCTGGCTGCTGTATCTGGCCATCGCGCTCGGTGTCATGTTCCTGGTGATGCTGCTCATCAACTGCTTCCTCTGCACCGCCATGACCTGCTCCTGCGCGAGGACTGATGTGAGTGATGTGTGATGAGTCATTGTGTGTTGAGGTGCAAGGGTGAATATTGCCAGGTTGAAGATATATTGATTAAAGTTTTTCTAGTAACTGAGTCTTAAAATTTATGATATCAAACATTTTTACCAACGATAAAAAAATATTACTTCCCACTATCAATACAAACATCAATTTTGTGAACTGGTCGACTATAATTAGGATCGAAGTTTTATTTCTTGATTGTTTTACCATTTTTGTATTTATTTGTTGATGTGATTGAGATTGTATTGGTTTTATATGTTTTTTGTGTTCACATAATGAAGTTACTAGAACAATCTGTACTGTAATAAATGGTTGACTGTTCTAGGATCTTTTAACCGTAACACAATAATACTCATTCATTTAAGAATAAGTTTGACCCTAACATTTTCCCTTTTATAAATAGTGTTTTAAAATAGGTACCGCCTTCCTGGTGAGAACTTCACGGTATAACGTACCATATGTGACTAACTGAAACAATAATTTGTAGGTGATAGAGAAGGACCCGTCGGTAGTTGAAGACTACGATCCGTACAGAAGCTGGCATGGCAGCCAGTATGGGGGACGGTACCCATCCTCCACGATACATTCCGCCAGGTAAAGGAAATGTCCGAGCTTTGAACTTGTCCCACATAATTAGTGCTTTAATGTTATTGATAAAATATTTGTGTCATTGCTTTCCAATTAACATTATTGACAAAAGATTTGTACTAATTTTCAGTCAATCCTTATCGAGACAGCATACAGCTTAATTTAAAAATGCTCAAGTAATTATTTGCAGCGTTTTTATTATTATTCCTTTTTCCAGTTCTGTTATGTTAAGTCCCATTTCTTGACCACATTAATTTTAGGCAATTATCACACTGAAAGCAGATTTGCCTGCTAGAGCGTGATTATCTATGAACTACATTAAACTTTTTGAGGAACTGTGTGTTGAGTATTCTCTATAAATAAAAATCATAATTTTCAGGTCCGTGTCCGACAATAGTGACCACTACGCTATCGTACAGTCCCGGCCCGGCAGTCGACACTCCGGCATGCACAGAAACAATAGACATTAAATAATATTCAATGCAATTTTTATAATGTAAATAACTTAATTTGTAAGTAATAAACCCATATCATCGATTTCTAACAAGACTGATAAAAATGTGACCTTCTTTGATCAGTTTTGGAGAAATTTGCTGAAAAATTAAATGTTTTTTGTTGTAAATCATGGAAAAATTAAATAATGGTGCTTTATGAAACGTTTTATAACTAAAAAGTTAACAGATTAAAATATTTTATAGCGTAATGTTATGTTACCTAAAAGAAATATCATATTGAATGCTTTCAAAATGAATTTTACTTGTGCCATTTTGTATGTCGTGTACCTATTTAGATTGTAGTGTATTGACTTGTTATGAGCCGTTTTCATACAACGAATCCGTCCATTAAAAAATAATTAATAAGTTCATGTACCTTACATATTTACAAGGTACAAACTTCGATAAGAAATACCCAAACAAATTAAAAAAGTTTTTCTCGAAGATTTTAAGTATATTTTTTTTAACCGAGGCTACAATATTCATGATTTTCTCAAAAACTGAGTATATGATTTGTTATTGAAAGTAACATATATCATTGTTCAATAAATAACAATGAGTAAAAAACATTGTGCATTTTTAAGGCTATAGATATTTACTACGGCGTAGCAAAATGCTACGTTTAATATTTAAAATCAACTGAATTATTTTTTTGTGTTTATCATAATGAATGACAGAGGCAATTGTATGTGTGTGTAACATAGCAGCCGTTAAAGTAAATAACGTAGTTAACTATTATTTAGTTGTAATTAAGAATTTAAACATAAGACAATTCAAATACCACATCATCACTGTGAAATATTAATAGATTTAGTTAAAATAGAATAATCTTTATTGTGTTGCTAGAATAAATTATCTTTCAGTTTTACATGTCTTTTTGAAATGTTTAATTTTGCAATTCAAAATATAGCAGTTTTTTTGTAGTGCTTAGCTTTCGGTTTAGATTTTTTTTTCTAACTTAGCGCTCAAATATTAATAAGTCTTTCTGAATCTGTACAGTAAAATGTAGTATCTATCAGTCATGGAAACTACTATGTATGTACGTAGGTTATTGTTAAGTAAGTAAGATACGTTAATATCTGATTTATTTTTGTAATATAATGCGACTGTAAATTATAAAAAAATAACAATTATTACGATTGTTTATTTTAATAAAACAACACAAATGCACACAAAAAAACTGCTATATTTTGAATTGCAAAATTAAACATTTCAAAAAGACATGTAAAACTGAAAGATAATTTATTCTAGCAACACAATAAAGATTATTCTATTTTAACTAAATCTATTAATATTTCACAGTGATGATGTGGTATTTGAATTGTCTTATGTTTAAATTCTTAATTACAACTAAATAATAGTTAACTACGTTATTTACTTTAACGGCTGCTATGTTACACACACATACAATTGCCTCTGTCATTCATTATGATAAACACAAAAAAATAATTCAGTTGATTTTAAATATTAAACGTAGCATTTTGCTACGCCGTAGTAAATATCTATAGCCTTAAAAATGCACAATGTTTTTTACTCATTGTTATTTATTGAACAATGATATATGTTACTTTCAATAACAAATCATATACTCAGTTTTTGAGAAAATCATGAATATTGTAGCCTCGGTTAAAAAAAATATACTTAAAATCTTCGAGAAAAACTTTTTTAATTTGTTTGGGTATTTCTTATCGAAGTTTGTACCTTGTAAATATGTAAGGTACATGAACTTATTAATTATTTTTTAATGGACGGATTCGTTGTATGAAAACGGCTCA
>JARACY010006975.1:0-12185 GCA_029255725.1 Scrobipalpa atriplicella
ACAATGGAGCGTTACCCGGGGACGCGTCGCGCTTTTTATGTACGCGTGTATTATCGTAACCGTGATTCAATAGTGGCTGCTCAACGTTTGTATCGTAGGGAATATCGTACACGCCATGTACCAAGTGACGATAGCATTGGAAAATGGATCCAGATGTCCAGATGTTTTTCACCGTCGCACCTGTATTCTCGAACATAACGCTCCATTGTGACTAAAACTTCACAAAATGGCGGATGCCACGATACCCGCCCCGCTCCCCTCGGACGCTTCGTTTCAGTGGTAGCGCGAAAATAAATACCCGATACTCTTTTTGGTCACCTTGTATAATGTTTGTCCCACGACTGCCGCTTTTCCATACTTGTGTGTGTAAATATACCTACTGTCTGTATCTGTACACTCAACCACATGTATAAGCCGTGCGTTTAAAGAAACGATCTGAAAATGGCGTCGGCTCGCTTCGTGATTGGTCCGCCTCGCATGCGTTCTCGCTCTACCTAATAGAGAGTGAGCGAGAACGCATGCGGGCGTCGGCCATTTATAGATCGTTTCTTTATGTGCACGGGTTATATGGCCGAGCGGCAGTCGTGATATAAAACAAGTAAGCGCCTATCTATTAGGTATATCACTTACGGGGCAGTGTCAATAACTTAGTAAAAGTGGTTTCTGAAGAATGTTTCCTGTAATATTTTTCAGAAACCCCTTTTACTAAACTTAAGATCAAAATGGCGAAAATCGTATGTTAATTTTATCATTATTTGCGTACGAGTACAACTACAAAACATCTTTTTGTACGATTTAAAATGAATCTGTGTCATGAGAGAGACGTGGATAATAATTTGAAGCGAAAAAAAAAACGAATCTCAATTTATTCAATTTATCATCAGCTCATATACGTTCCCACCAAGGGGCACGAGCCTACCCTGAATAGGGCGATCGGATCATAGTCAACCATGTGGGCCCAGTACAGATACAGATTGGTTGACTTTACACACAACCTTTGAATTTCTTCGTAGGTGTGTGCAGGTTGCCTCACGATGTTTTCCTTCACCGTAAAAGCGCCGAATAAACGTAGATATGAAATTCGAAAACCGAAAACCACATTGGTACGTGGTGGGATTCGAACCACAACCTCCTGTACAGAAGGCCACGGCCCTATCCACTACACCATCAGGCTCGTTATTCACTTATTTCTTTAAAATTGACAGCATATGTGCGAGACCTGGCCGTTTTTGTGCCCCAAGGCGACAATGGATGAACTGCCTGACAGGTATGTATACGAAGCGTCGTGCGTCGCTTCCCGGTTTGATTGTAAAAAAAATCTAAATAACCTTGTGAATACGAAAAGAGCATGCCAACTCTGAAAAAACGTCATCTCTTCCTGTCTTCTTACTAATTCGTACTTTTTGTCGTTTGGACGTTAAATTTCCTTCTCAGTCGTCGTAGTCGCAGTGATGATTCATGCACCCCACACCTCCCACGTCGAAGGTTAGACATAAAACCGTGAAAATTTATTTTTGAATAAGATATAGTAAATATCCTATGTGTCAACCAATACATTTTCATTTTCAACCAATCGTCAAGCTAACAAACAAACAGACACACTTATTTTTGTATTCAAAATAATAATTAAAATATATCGGATTCCGCGGAGCAATCGTTATCAAAAGTATGGATATGCTCGCGGATGGGGAAGTTGCGAGTGCTTGCGTAATTCAAAAAATATTTATTTAGACTTGAGAAAGAAACGTCTAATTGAAAGATAAGTCACTACATACATACATACATAAAATCACGCCTTTATCCCTAACGGGATAGGCAGAGCAAAAACTACCTAAACAAAGGTCGTTCCGCCACGTCTGACAAGTTTTGAGGGTTATTACAGATGATTAGATATGTATATTGCTATAGTGACGGGTTGTCAGCCCATCGCCTAAATTGAAATACACTGAAACCCTCGAATCCCTAAGCTGGTTTTTACAGCAAGCCCGGGAGGAGATGCAGCTGGCACATTCTGTTTTTCTATCACTCCCAGTCCAGCATGGAAGTAAAAATTTCCTGGTGAAAGCAGTTTCGTTGACTGTTCAACCCCTATCATCTATCAGTTTGCGGCATGATGTCTCTTACACCCGTTACTATGTTCGCAGATGTCGTATCCAGTGCATCCACAACTACCGAGAGATGCGGATCAGGTTCCCGAACCAGCCCAAACTGTACAATAACACGAACCCTCGCTACGATCGCTTCGACTACTACTGATATTAAAACAATTTTGCACAATTTATTGTTCAAAATAAAGAAGACAATAAAGATTCATTATTCTTTAATAACCTTCTTCAGGCACGGAAGGTCCCATAACCCCTTCTATTGTACTCCTATTTATTTACATTGTAAGCATTTTAGTTCCATGCTGGACTGGGAGCATTTTCGTGCCAGCTGCATCTCCTACCGGGCATGCTGTAAAGACCAGTTAAGGGATTCTAGGGTTCCAGTTTATTACAATTACAGAGTGCAACAAAAACCGGCTGCTGCACCTGTCCTGTGGACCTCGCAGCAAATAATGCCATACGATAAATAAATAAATAGTTTATTACAATTTAGACGATGGGCTGACAACCCGTCACTATAGCAATAGGTATACATAATCATCTGTAATAAAAATAACCCTCAAAACTTGTGAGTCGTGGCTGAACGACCTTTATTTAGGTCGTTTTTGCTCTGCCTACCCTATTAGAGATAAAGGCGTGATTTTATGTATGTATGTATATAGGCATTTTAAAATTAGCCCTGTCGATTCGGGAGATAAATAACATGCTAGATGTCTATAATGGCAACATACTAAAATGAGTTTTTATTATAAAATAAATAAATAAATAGTCCTCCCAACCGATTTTCGGTGACGGCGGCCAATCTCCCAGAGATCAGCCAACAGCGCGGGACTAGTTTTTAGTGCCCAAGTGTTTGCGCAACACACAAGTGCACTCTCTATTCCTTCAATCTCTTATTCTGATGAGACAGACTTACTGACACGACCAGAGAGAAATCAGGCGCAGGACCGACTATTTACATGCCCATACGACAGCATGGATCATCTTACTTTTCGGACAATCAGGTGATCAGCCTGCAATGTCCTAACCATACTAGAAACAACAACACAAAGTCGTTGTCCCCCACCGGGAATCGAACCCGGGACCTCGAGGTCGTGAGCCCATGGCTCAGACCGCTAGACCACGGAGGCAGTTATAAGTTTATATTATTAGAATCAATTCCATTCCACACAATTATATTATACACAATTAATGGTTTCTGGATAATAAACTTTGAAATCAAATACCTATCATTGAATTAACTTGCGTAAGTAACAGAATTATTTCAAGAAATTATATGGGTATGTTTTAGAAAAAAAAAAAAAAACTATCCACTTAAGAAATGAAGAATGAGACATTGGAATCTAATCGTAGTATGTTTCTTGGTAAGTTAAAAACAAAATGAACAACATATGAACTAATCATAAGTTGTGTGGTCCATTCCATGAAAAAAACATGAAAATGACTCTATCTTGCATTCCACAGTTATTTGCAGACTACCCGACACCGAAAGCACAGAAGTCAACAACTTTGAAACAGTCAGAAACAACATGGCTAAACGAGTCCCAATATTTCAGGACAAGGCTAGAACCAGAATGGCCTGAAAAGTTTTTAAGGAAGCATTACCCTCTATATTCGAAGTCGATGAATCCGAAAAGGCGACAACAGACAATGATGCGACAAGGACCGGAGTGGCCAGAAAAACTGCTAAAATACAATAAGACGAAGAAATCGCAGGACCATAAACCACAAATGCCTCAGACCTTGCAGCCAGATGGTTTAGAAGTTCGTCAAAGGACCACAACAAGAATAAACAAAGAATCAGAAACTTTGGTGTCGCAGAAGGCAAATCTACATTTTGATGACACTGCTGAAAAGACAGCAAAAATTTTCACACAAATAGAAGAAGAACCACATGAGTTAGCAGCAGGTCGTAAAAATATAGGTTCACTTTATCTTCGATCGGAGAAGAAAAAACCGAAGAAGCCTCCTTTAGAACCGCAAGGATTCTTCAGCTCGCCCCTTGAAGAAGATAAGCTTACAACCCAGGACATTATCAAAGCAAGCATGGCTGTAAGTACATTTGATGTTTTTTAATGAAATAATAATTTATTTACAAGAACATAGTATAACAATTGTTGGTACATGAGTTAGTTTGTATCATTATTATTTCCTGCCTTCATAAGTCATGCAAATATTACATTAAATGTTTACTTATTTATGTCAAAAAAATATTCATTAAGAGAATAATAACATTTTGATAAAAGCCATTCAGTAATTTTTGTCTTGTTTATTGGAAGCGGAACACTTTTTATATACTTCGGAAGGGAATTATAGACAAAGGATTCTTATGAATCCCTTCGCACGGGTGTTGTTTAAAGTATGCAGTCACATAGAGGTAGCATGGAAATTGTCGATCTTTAGTAGAATTTTCAGAACTTGTATATTAAATATCTAGTGATTTGAATAGTGAACTTCAATTGAGAAATTTTACCTCTTGCAGTCAAGCGACCCAGAAATTCAAGAAGGGTTGAGCAATATGATGGACATGTTCATGATGAATCTCGACAAGTTTTCAGACAACGATAGAAATTTGAACGTCGGTGCAAACGATGACATCAAAGCTCCCTCTATGTCCAACAGAGCCGAGAACTTCAGAAGAAATCTTGTTGAACAAACAAATACAACAATAACAAATACAACAATAGCAAATACAACAATAACAAATACAACAATAACAAATGCAACAATAACAAATACAACAATAACAAATGCAACAATAACAAATACAACAACAACAAATACAACAACAACTGAAAGTACCACAAAGCAGGAAAGTACAACCCTCCTCAAATCTACAAAGAAACCGTTAGCGACACATGGTCCTCCACCAATCTTTTCCAAAATATACAACGATACCTTCAACGTCAACGATAGAACATTCAGATATCTAATATGCGACAGAAGGTATCTACGAAATGTCTGCCAATTCGCGACCATTTACGCCTTTCAAACCATTTGTGAGAGGTATAATTGTTCTCACAACGTCATACCTCGAGTGTGGGACGTGACTAAAAGGAAATGTGAAGATGTCATGAAGAGGCATAATCCGAATCCAGTGTATCACGGAACGTTCCGATATTACCGAAACAATAGATTGTCTCCTGTGCACAGGTGGCCGTTGTGGAATAATGCTCCGCGTAAAGAAGAATCTTCATCCTCGTCTGAAGATGATTACTGGCAAGGAACAGGCCTCAGGACTAAGAATGCCCAAAAGGGTATTCCAGTTGGTAGAAAAAGGCAATTTGGAAAGAAAATATCAGGGTTAAGGAAAAAACGGAAAGGGGATAAGCAATCTGGTAATAATAAGAAAAGCAATAATAAACTTGCAGGAACGAAGATGCCTAAGAAAAGCGCTAAAAGAGTATTGCGAAAGAAAGTAAAGGTAAAGGCTAGATAGAGAGCCTTTTAAAATTCTCTTGCTTCGGCAGAAAACCCAATTGAAAAATGTGGGAATCGCAGTACCTACATGCAATCTGTTTTCCTTTTATAACGGGTAAATAATTATTTCTTTTATTGATTGGCAGATTGAATAAACGTATTGCAACTACCTATTAATAAGTATTTTTATTTTTTTGGTACAGATTTAATGAATCCTGATTTACAACCATCTTTTGTGTAACGACCACTGTCAAGGCACATAATTAATATAGTAATAATAATAAAAGTCCTCCCAACCGATTTTCGGTGATGGCGGCGGCCAATCTTCCAGAGATCGGCCAACTGCGCGGGACTAGTTTTTAGTGCCCAAGTGTTTGCGCAACACACAAGTGCACTCTCTATTCCTTCAATCTCTTATTCTGATGGGACAGACTAACTGACACGACCAGAGAGAAATCAGGCGCAGGACCGACTATTTACATGCCCATCCGACAGCATGGATCATCTAACTTTTCGGACAATCAGGTGATCAGCCTGCAATGTCCTAACCAAACTAGAAACAACAACACAAAGTCATTGTTCCCCGCCGGGAATCGAACCCGGGACCTCCGGGTCGTGAGCCCATGGCTCAGACCGCTAGACCACGGAGGCAGTTGCATATAGTACTACATAGTCAAGGCAGGAACTGCGACCAACTGTTTTCCACATTCCCGAAACATTAGCCTGCATTTTTTAAACAAAATTAGGTACTAAACAAAACCGAGAGAGAATAACCCCATAACATAAATTTCTTACTGACTTCACAGGAATTAAAAAAAAATTAAGACAATATTGTAGTATGTAGGTATGTAAACGTAAAAATAAAGTCAAAAGTAAAATTTATGAGTTGTTCAAAATTTCAATCTTAGTGCGCCACCTAAAGATATAAACTTAAAATTCTGAAATTTTGCATGAATACTCTAGTAACTACGCAACATCGATTAATAACTAATACAAGAAACATGAAAATAGTTAAAATGTGTTTTTCAATCCATTTTAATCCACCCTAATGTTTGTGTGTGTGTGAAAACTGATTGTAAAATCATAAAATATAATTTTATTCAGAGAAATGCGACCTCTTGTCAGTTGTCCACAATCAATAATGTCTAGTCAAAGTCATCGTCATGTCATAGAGGCCTTAGCAGCCAGCAGTAAAAAAGAGCTGCAGAAAAGAGTCTGCAACATCCTCACGTCTGTCTGTCTGTTACTTTTTTTTTAATTTTTGTAGGATACCGGTCTGGGAATCGAAGGTGACTCAGGTGACCACGAGCGCCGCATCTTCGACGCGACTGACGCTGACTTCGTGAGTTTCCTTATGGTGCAGGCAGACGACATGGTGGAATCGATGATGGAGCTCTTCACCGCGCGAAGGGTCCCCCATTACTTCACCGTCCATCATTCTAGGTGTTATGGTAAATGAATGAGCCTATATTTACAAATCAGTACCTACATTTCGGGATTCCAGATTGGAAGGAGAAATTAACGTAACGTAGAGGACCTGTGGGAGTTTCCTTGAGAGGCCAGTTGTCCGAGTGACAATGAATGGGGAAAAGGTATCTACCCGCATGGTCGGGTGTTGTGATTGTGACCAACTGGAGCCTGTTTGAAATTGGTTTATATGCAGATCGCAGTGCAAACTCCAATACCGCGTTTCAGGAGCACTTTTTTTGAATCACTCGAATAGAAATTCGCATAGGTACGAAGGAGTAACGTTCACATGTGAATGGGCGCTTTTCCACTAGACGGCACGTCAACGGCAACGGCGACGGCACGGCGACGATCACGTGACCATATCTATGGGAATCGATGACATGCCGTGACGGTGCCGTGCTGGCAAGTGGAAAAGCGTGTCATATAATTTCATTGATTTTCATACATTATCTCACTTACGATATCGTCGACGGTACCGTGCCGTCGCCGTTGCCGTTGACGTGCCGTCTAGTGGAAAAGCGCCCATTTTCATACTATTTGACATGCGAATGCTACTCTTTGATATGCCATTTTCGATTATGAAATAGGGCTCCAGTACCTACTGTTTTATCTTGTTGTGGTAAAGTATTTTTCACCCAAAATAAATTTTATCGATAGTGAATAAAAATTCAAAAAAATGAAATCAAGTTCAAAAATAATCGAGAGTTTTCTTTTTCTTCTCAATTTTTCACATTATCAGATGTGACGAAAACAGTTTTTTAAAACACCCTCATTTCTTGCGTAAATAATAGAGATATTGTCATTTTCAGGTGTAAGAACATACTGCACGGAGGCATGTCTCGAAACGGTCCGCGATATTTGCAGGAAATACAAATGCACCCGCCAAGTCAAAGAATACGTCACCAAGAAATGCAATGAATGCAACTTGAAGTATGTAAGAAACTTCCCTAGAAAACTCCTGCTATCCTTAGACTTCTTGAAAGCTAGGGAGGTGTATAGCAAAATCACCAATCGGACTTTTGAATCCTTCTTCCCACCAAAATATTTGAAGCCGTTCTATTCGAAGAACCAGCCAAGTTCCAACCGAACTGCAGACATAAGTTACTATACAGATTCGAGTAGTGAATACTATTCTTCTTAGTTCTTCTTCAATAGAGTTGAGGTGAATAGAGTCGATGACAAAAAGAAAAATATCGATAGTTCAGTGTTTTGTATTATGCTTTTTTTGCCTTTGTCGCACAGTATGTAAAACGTAAAATAAATACGACTTTCAAAATGTACAAATCGCATTTTAATATATATAACGCCAAATTCAGGACATAGGCAATCCGCTAAATGTAGACGACGCAAAATGTACAAAATGTAAAATCACACAACTCGTCATGTACAAGATGGCTCACAATTAAAAGACAGCTATCACAATTAAAACAGCAATATCTTGCAAAACCATCGATCCTAGAGTACTCGTGGACAAATTATAGGTCTTGATGAGATCTACATTTCAGATGACAGCTGTCAAACTTAAAACGGCTATATTAAAGAAACTATGGATCCTAGAGTACTGGTGTGTAGGGACAAATTATTAGGTCTTGACGAGATCTACATTTCAGATGACGGCTGTCAATATTAAAACAGCTATATCTCAGAAACTATGGATCCTAGAGTACTGGTGTGTAGAGACAAATGATAGGTCTTGACGAGATCTACATATCAAATGACAGCTTTCAAACTTAAAACAGGTATATCTCAGAAACTATGGATCCTAGAGTAACTGGTGTCTTGAGAGAAATGATAGGTCTTGACGAGATCTAAATTTCAGATGACAGCTGTCAAACTTAAAACAGCCATTTATATCGGAAACTACTAGACGTTCGTGGAAATAGAATTTTGAAAAAAAAATGGACGTTCGCGGAAATAGACTCTGAAAAAATTGACGTTTGCAGATATAAATTTTCGTAAAATGGACGTTACCGGAAATGGTAATTTTTGATTACCGACTTTTGGTAACACTAGATTTGAGGAGCGCTGCCAGAGTCACGGCGGCTCTTATCAAAAAGCACACGGCAGCGCTGCCCGGGAGCGAGGCTCGAATCCAAATGCCACCTTTATATGTACACTAGCGCCCCACATGAAGTGTGTCAAAAAGCTATAATATTTCATTTGTCATTGTCAATAATCTACGAGGATATTACCCGCAACTCATTGTCTAATCTTTTGTCTGTGTATGAAAAACACGCTTCCGCGCGCCGGCTAGCAGATCCCGCTCCTACGCGCGGAGAAGCGTTTTCAGTATGTTCGATTCGACACTGCGTGTTTTCCATACAAACTGGGGTACTTACTCAATGTTAAAATCTATTCAATGAGTCTAGGTAATAATAAATCTATAGAGGGGTTGGGTTGTGTCTGTACATTGGATATTTTTGTGAAAAAATAATTGCAGCATATTTAACGACACCAAGACCAAAACATTTTTTTTGGAATTTTCGTCTGTCTGTCTGTCTGTCCGTCTGTCTGTCTGTCTGTCTGTTTGTCTGTCTGTTTGTCTGTATGTTACCACATCACGCCAAAACCACTGGACCGATTTTGACTTTATTATTTGACATTTGTTCTTCTTCGTGTCGATTGGTAACTATAACAGTTTGGCCCAGTATTTTGCAACGGCGACTGCTTTGTCGTTTGCCTCCTGCAGATCCTGGAGTGTGCATGAGCTGGGACTTTTGGGGTAGGACAGGAGATGGGCCATTGTTTGCACCGCGCCACAGTCACACTTGTCATTGCAAGAGAAACCCCACCTCATCCGGTTATCGTGGCATCTTCCAACACCAGCCCGAAGTCTATTGAGCGACTTCCAGACTGCCCAGGGAAGATCACCGCCCGGTTCAATCTTAGGATAGAAATAATTACGCCATCTGACTTAAGGGGTAGGCAGCAAGTTATATTTTGTTTGTTTTTTAACCGATTTTGATGGAACTTTTTTTTATTCGACTGAGCGTGTCAAAAATGCCAAATGTCAAAAATGTCAAATGTCAAAAATATCAAATGTCGAAAATGTCAAATGTTAAAAATATCAAATGTCAAAAATGAAAAATTTCAAAAAATACATAAATATGGAACTTCTCACGCGCGTACATAAGTACACGCACTTTTTTTAATGTCACGTAAATTATTGATAAATTAATAAGGGAGAGTCTAATATTGAGACACGTGGAGTCTAAGATACCCTTCTCCTTCAAGAGAAAGGTACAGACTCTCAATGATATCCAGTCGTAGTATCCAGTCATCCAAACATCGGTGTGTATAGATCGACCGGGAAATCTATTCACCTGTCTCGTTGCTACTATAGCTGTCATTGCTTCAATCGCTCTTAGTGTAAGTAACCATAGCCAAATTTTAGTTCCTAATATCGCCGCCTGAACAGACTTGACGGTCGCACTACAAGCAAGATTAAACCAATAAAAATGGTAAGAATATTTGATAGTTTATTGAGGAAGCGACGTCAAAAGTATTTCCTGTTTGAAATAATACTCTTTGTAAATCCACCTAGAAACATAATAATACCCTGACATTGTACATAGAAACATAACTTTGCTTATTTACATAGTATAAATTCTTATTTTCTAAGGCTCGTATTTATAAAGCGACCTCAAGATTGAGAGCAGGATTTGACAGGTCGTTTTGTACTGCAATGACATTTCTGATACAAACTCAAACTCGCTGTCACTCTTGAGAGCTGATTATAAATACGGGCCTAAGTTTTTTTTCATTTCCTTAAATACGACCCTTAAATTGAATAATTTATTTCCACAATGTGGAAATAATATAAATAAAATTAATTATTATTAATTTATTATAGCTTCTCGAAGTCAATACTTCGTGATTATTAATTTAATAATAATAATGAGTGTGACAAGACATGTATTGGATTGTTTAGTTTTATTTTTGTTTGTGGTAAGCTTTATATAAAACAGCATAAATATAAAAAAAGTTATTAATAGTAGGTATAATAATTATACGTAGAAACAACAATAGGTGGATTCGGAAGACTCATTAGTGGCGGCTGTGTATAGGAAAATTCACAATTGGATTGGACAAATTGGAGATTTTATTACTAAGTTGGTTGCTAACCCTGTAGTGATTTTACTGTAAACCAAGGTCTCCATAATATGATGATGATGGTGAATTAAATTTAACTTAACTTTTCTAAACTATTATAGTAATATAACTTTTTAAGCACTCGCGATTATTTATACTCATTTTACTTTTTATCAGGTCTATTCGCGATAGATTTTGATGGTAAATCATAGGAATTTACCTGGTTCCCGACGTTTCAACAATGTTTCAATTGTCGTGGTCGCGGGTCGACGTCGAAAAGTAAAATGAGTATTATAGTAATATCTATTTGTTCAATATTACTTTGCAGAACAATTTTACCAACTTAATAGCCGATGAAATACTAATTGAGGGCATAAAACCTATTCAGATTGATGACAACGGTAATACTATTAATGAAACCTTCAAATACTACAAGAATGAAGATATCAAAACAGAAAAAGTCGATGGTGTAGATAATCATAATGTTTATAGCATTATTAAAACAAAAAGAAAATTCGCTATGTCGAGGCTAGAACGTGCTGCTGCCAAAAAGTACCTTTATGAAAAATATTTAGAAAAGAAATGCAAAGAAAATAAAGACAATGATCTTTTTGGACAGTTGAAAGAGTATAACCGAATGAAAGGTTATACTGTTAGTAAAGGTATGTATAAAAAAAACATTTGCGCCTATATCTTTTTATGATGATCAGGGCTCGGATAATGAGAGTTGCTACAACCACATCATCATCTTCCTAGCCTTTTTCCCGTATCGCTCGGGGTCGGCTACCTAATCTAGGTGATTGAACGAGGGTATTGCTACAACCACCTTTTTCAAAATTTTCAGGACTTCAGTTTATTTTTCTTTATAAAATCTAAATGGTATTCAATAAAAATATCTAACAATCAATCGATATTTTAATATTTTTAATATTTTCCAGTACATTGAAAACACATTTCTACTTGTATCTTTCAAATTAAAACAAATATCAAAAAAATATGCAAACTGTTTCGACTTGATGCAAAGAACACATTGGCAATTTAACAATTTTATAAATAAAAATAAACTGGGGCCCTGAAAATTATGAAAAAGGTGGTTGT
>JARACY010006976.1:0-12178 GCA_029255725.1 Scrobipalpa atriplicella
CTAATGTTACTGATCTGTGGGCTACTGTCTTTTTTGCTTTTGTTACTGACCTGCTCGCTTTTGTTATGACCTGTTGGCTATTGTAACAGGCTTGTTAGCTTTTGTTACTGGTCTGTTAACTATGGTTGCTAACCCTGTTGGCTTTTGTTACTGATCTATTAGCTATTGTTACTGGTCTGTTGGCTTTTGTTACTGATCTATTAGCTATTATTACTGGCATTTTTGGCTTTAGTTTCTGATCCATTAACTATTGTTACTGGCCTGCTGACTTTTGTTACTGGCCTGCTGCCTTTGTTACTGACATGTTGGCTATTGTTACTGACCTGTTGGCTATTGTTACTGGCCTGCTGCCTTTGTTACTGACATGTTGGCTATTGTTACTGACCTGTTGGCTATTGTTACTGGCCTGTTGCCTTTGTTACTGACCTGTTGGCTATTGTTACTAGCCAGTTGCCTTTTGTTACTGCTCTGTTTGTATTTTGTTACTGATTCGTTGGCTTTGTTACTAATCTGTTGGCTATTGTTACTGACCTGTTGGTTTTTGTTACTGACCTATCGATAGCTATTACTGACCTGTGGGCTGCTGCAGGCGCTGCTGTATGCTGGTGGCTGCGCGCTGCATGGCTCGGGCCGCGCCGGCAGGCACCCGGCCGCGGGACGCCAGTATGAGAAGAGCCCGCACCCCGCCCAGTAGCGAGTTGAGTGGCGCTCGAGTTACTATGCTGCATAGTTCTTCAGCTAATGCTTCTAAGGTCCCGGCTGCTCCCGCGGCTCCGCCGCTTAACTAATAAATAACAGATTTTTTAAAATAAAAAAATGTTATTAATATCGCCCGCCTATATGTCGTAGGAGTAGGGTTGGCTGATTTACTGGCGTTGAATCAGGGACAAAAATACGAAACCAATTATTAAAGTTACAAATTGCGAGCAAAGCAAGCGTAAGATATCACAATTAATTCATATCGCGAACGTGGCGAGCGCGAAATATCACGTAATTCATAGAGTGAGGTACTACTTGTATATAGTATTTTATTAATTGAAGAAAAGAAATAACCTAGAATGAATCCACAGCTAAATTCTCACCTTAGGATAATAGTGCTGCATAAAGGAGAATATCGCGGGGTCCTCTAAAGACTCCCGCTCGTCCAGTAGCACCGCGTCCACGTACTCCGTCACCATACTGCACTCTAACAACATCTCCTCCAGCTTCGAATCCGCCTGTACCAAACAATTACAAACATTAAGTGAAATCTACCAAATACCAACAAATAAGGTATAGCGGGGCAAGTTCGACTGAAAGTAACTTCAACTTTTTGAAATAAACTTCCTTCTCGTCCCTCACTTCCCTCTCGTCCATGCTTTCCTTTCCTGCCCTCTCGTCTTATCTTACTTCCGTCGTGCTTCCGTCTCTTTCCTCCCTCTTGTCCCTCCCGTTCCTTCCTCTCGTCCTTCACTTCCTTCCCGTCCCTCTCTTCCCTTACTTTGCTCTCGTCTTTTCCTTCCCTTCCTTAACTAACGTCCCTAACACGCGTGTCTGTATGTACAGCTCACGTGTGTGTTGTGTATAGCACTCACCGGCTTGTCGGCCACGTCGCGCCAGAAGGCGGCGAAGTAGTTGAAGCGCAGCGGCACCGCCTCCAGCGCGCACAGCGCCGACAGCAGCACCAGCTGCTCCGACATGCAGCGAGCCGCGCGCGCTACACGGCAACACGTGTCTGTCGACAAAACCCACTCTTGTAGATACATGATACACTTTAGAATCGATCAATAATTAGAACCACAACCACAGTAGTTTGAAAAGATTACAAAAAATAAGTGTCTAAAACTTACCTATAAACTTATGGTAGGGCCTGTAGACGGGCGCGAGCGGTGGTGCGGGCGACACGGGCGGCGCGGCGGGCGAGGAGTCCGCCCCGCGCGTGGGCGTGTGCGCGCCCCGCCCCCTCGCCCGCGCCCCGCGCGCCCCCCGCGCTGTCCGTGCCGCGCAGTGCGCCCCCGCCGCTAGGGGGACGATAGCGCCTAGAGCCGCGCCGCCGCCGATCAGGACTAGCTCTCGGAGGACGCCTGGTAACAATATACAGTTGAATTAGAAGAATTTAGATACATCGATTTTCGGTGATAGCGACCAATCCCATTGATTCCAACCATTTCTATGGATCTTTTTTGTAATGTCTTAATTTATGCACAACACACAAGCAAAAGCACTATATTCTTAGGTCATTCATATAGCACACCTAGAAATATCAGAGTAAACAGGTGTGCAGAAGCAAAGATTTAGCTTTCTTGCGCTCTCGTTTTATCCGCAATGTTCTGATACTTATTCATTCCCACGACACTATACTATTGACTTACCTAGAGCGTGTAAGCAGGTATGCGCATGCCTCTGCAGGTTGAGCACCGTTAGCAATCTCCTGGCGCACTCCGGCCAGTCTTTGCATGACAGCAGCAAGGCCCGGGCCTCCTTGGGCTCTCGTTTCGTCCTCAGTGTCCTACAGAGCGCCCGCGCCCAGCGTAACGCGGCCGTGAGCTCCCCGCGCACCCCGCCGCCCCCGCCGCCGCCCTCCACGTACACCGCGTGGAGACTGTGCAGCGCCTGGGGGGATAAACATAGGTCAGTTGAATGGACCTTGCTCCTTCTTTTTTTTTATTATCTGGAAAAATTCTCCAAAAAATTAGGAAAATTATTCTGTTTTTAGTTTTTTAATATCTTTATTAATGACTGAGATATTAAAGCTCAAAGTGAGCTCTTCCGCACGAAGAGAGTGGCAGACGGCCCAATATTCAATCGCTCGCAGTGACGTCATCTTTAAACGCGGTGCACTACGTAGTACTAGTAAGTATGTATAGAAGTTTAAATCGCGAAAGTTGATATTTGTCAATGTACTATTTTGTGAGTTTTCCTCAGTTGATTAGGACATTGTAGGGCTGCAGCATCATCACCTGATATTATACAGGGTGTAAAAAAAGTACTAGGTTCCTTTAAACCACATGTTCTACTAATGATACCAAACAACTTTCCCAAAGTTTCACAAAAATTTTCGCTCGAAGAAAAAATTGCCTTTTCCATACAAAACTGCAGATCCCGGAGAGCATCTTTGTATGGAAAAGGCAAAAAAAAATTCGAGCTAAAATTTTTGTGCTTTGGGAAAGTTTAATAGAACATGTGGTTTAAAGGAATATAATTAGTACATTTTTTTACACCCTGTATAATAAAATGAAAGATTCCTCTCCTCGAAAGCACGTTAAGGTGGCAGTCCCGATCGTTGTCTTTAATCTATATCTGCGAAAGGTACCTATATATTTTAATCCAAAAAAATTACGGCGATCCGCAAATATTTTTTATTTTTTGAATGTTATTCGGGAAGGAGATTGCCTGCCGTCATAGGACTTATTAATATTTTAAAGCTACTTAATGTAGCAGCCCGCGTGCCGGGGTTGTTAGACGGGACTACTAAATATACTTTAAACAAGACATTTTAGTATGATCACCATCTTGAAAAAATAACTAAGGCCGGTATTTATAATCAGCTCTCAAGAGTGACAGCGAGTTTGAGTTCGTATCAGAAATGTCATTCCAGTACAAAATTACCTGTCGAATCCGCACTCAATATTGCTCTCAATCTTGAGATCGCTTTATAAATACGAGCCTTAGTCTCAAAAATTACATGTCAGAGGTTAAAAACTATGATGAACACTGATGTCAGAGGTTTACAACTATGATAAAACCTTATGACAGAGTTTTTAAACCGCCTAAATAGTTCACCTAATATGCCTCTATCATGGTTTGTGTAACTACCACTATCAAAGACAACGTTCGGGCCTGCCACCTTAACGTGCCTTCCGAGGAGCGGATTTTTTTATTTTACGTCAAGTGATGCAGCCTATAACGTCATAACCAAACTGAGAAAATTCCTACAAAGTAATAAATTAACATATATCAACTTTATGATCCCCCCGTGGGAATCGAATATACGACCTGCGGATTGAGAGCTTAGTAGACATTCGGGAGCAGGACTACTAGACCACAGAGGCAGTTCACAACTCAGAATAACAAAATATTTGCGTGAAAATTAATATTTCTATGCGTGAAACAAATATAACGCAATATAAACCACAGTACTGCATACGCCGCTTTCACAGTTCGCCGCCGCGGCATGTTTAAAGATGACGTCACATCGGCGACACCGCGAGCACCCGTAATTTCAGAAATTGAAAAAAGATGCATTAACTTCTCGCGGTCATATCTCTGGAAATACTGCATGTATCGAGCTGAAATAAAAACTAGGGTAATCTACATGATCTAAACACTAATATAAGGTATGTTATAACGTGATATTCGAACCTAGGAGTCTTGTCCATTCAGCAAGCCGTAACGAGATGGTCCCACTAACATATTTCTGTCATCGTACAACAGAAGCATCACAGGATATTTTTGGGAAGTCAACCGAATGGTCCTAAAGGTTTGTGCACAACTAAATGAATGAATATTGTCATCTGCCTGCACATTTGCCTTAATTTTTTAAGCCCTAATTATTTAAGGGGTTTAATAAAAAAAAAAAAATGCCTTTGCCATCGCCAAAATTGCCATTGCCTATTCTTTTTTTTTTTTCAGATGTCAATGATACCAATTTTTTTAAATCAAAGAAACGTATTCTATAACTCAATAAATCAGTATTGAAATGGACATTCTCTACTAACTTGTAGCTGGTTTCACTCACCTCAAAGGTCATCTGCAGTCCTCCGTTGTACACCACGTATAATCTATCGTCCTCATTCTCAACTAGTGTACAAAACGCTGATATTAGCGTCGTCCAACACGTTCGCCCATTCAAACCTAAAAAAAAAATTTTGATCACAAAAAAATTTTGTAAAACCGGAACTTCTATAGCCTGCTCCAGACCCGATCCGATCATCCTAAATCAGTCAAATTTTTGCTGTGAAAATTTGCTCCTTTTGTCTGTGATAGAATAGATTATGCTGATAATTTGCAAACGTGGCCGATTTCAAAGACTCCAAGAAAATTAACGTTACATTATTCGAATATGCAATAGATTCTTAACATAGACTTTTGCCCAGTCTGCAGTTTTTTTTGCAGATTCGCCATTTTATGATGGTCACACCAGCCGAGCTTTTGGGGTGGGACGGGATCTACCTCCTCACTAGGAACACTGTCCACCCCGGGCAACGGCAACACAGGCTTGCCTGTGAATAAGTCCGGTTGAACGATCCCAACAAAGCTGTGGTAGGCTCCGCAAGGGGCCGCCTGGCTCGCTACCACCCTCTCACCGGAGTCCGGCGCCAAACAGCTTGCTGTGTTCCGTCGGTGCGTGAGACTACCAGTGCCCTGACAGGCGTTTTCTGGGTTAGCTCGCTCCATCGTCGACTCTGCCACGGTCATCGCTGACCTTTGTGTCTAGAGTCAAGAGCTAACCCATTCCAAGTAAAAAATTAAATTAAATGAAAGTACTAAGGAAGTTACCCTGTAAGTATGCAGAAAGCGTGCTTCTTCTGAAGGCTGCCGCTTCCCTGTTCTCAGTGTTATCAGTAGTGGTGCTACTGCTACTGCTGCCGTTATTGCTGCCGTTGCCGTTGTTGCTGTTATTGCTGGTACCGCCGCGAGCCGCCAATATCCTAGCCAGTCTGCATAAAAATATGGATATTTCAATATTTTGTTGTGGCCTGTTATGCTGCCAAGAAATGAGAAGATTTTGAACCATACGTAAGTGTAGTGCAGTAAGATAGGAAGCAAGTTTGTTTTTCCTTTTTCGTCAAAGGGGACGTGTTGTAGTGATTTTTGCACAGACTTTTAACGGCTTAAAACAGGCTGCTTTTTCGTAAGTCACTGCCAAAACGTGCACAGTATAACACTCACTTGAGCAACTCATCGGCGGCTGCTGGGTATAAATGTGCGTGTGGCGTGATATTTATGAACGCCCAGTGTATATCATGACGCATGGCCAGCGCTACGCTCTGGCGAACGCGGCCGAGCGACGACAACATAAACGTAACAGTGCGTAGTACGGGGGCAGCAGCAACTATTAACACGCTTATATAGCACTTAGTGAGTACAATACTAACTTGAGCAGCTCATCGGCGGCTGCTGGGTATAGATGTGCGTGTGGCGCTATATTTCTGAATGCCCAGTGTATGTTCTGGTGCATGGCGAGCGCTCTGGCGAACGCGGCCGAGCGACGACAACATAACCGTAACAGAGCATAGTACGGGGGCAGCATCGCGCGGTTGTAGGCTACCACTTCGCCGTCTTCGTGGTCCGCGCTGGAATATAAACAAAATATTGAATACTACTTCTTGAAAACTATAAGTTCCAATTTTTTATTTTATATTTTCACGTTTATATTCAAATTGTAGCTTAAATACGCGATATCTCATTTCATTAAAGTCATGATTAAAAGCTGCGATACAAATCACAAAAAATATTTAATTTGAGTCACACACGCCACCCTTCCCGGGCACTTCACCGGCACTGTGTGTAGGTGACTTAATATATTGTCTGTCTATTCTATGACTCACAGTATGTAGTTGAAGGCGATGTGCTTGGCCAGGCGCTGGTGCGACACGGCCAGCTGCACATTCTCGGGGCAGTCCACGGACACGGCGTGCCAGAACGTCAGCAGAGCCTGCTTGTTGGGGTGCACCGCTACTGACGGCTCCGATATCGCCGGGTGGTACAGGTCCCAGAGGTCGTTGAAGTATTGTCCGAACTGCCCAAAACATGGGGTATTTATTTTATTATAATATAACATGATCGATTTGAGGTGATGCATTCTTACATGGCATAACGGGACCTGTAAGGTTAGACTAATCTTCGACGAAACGGCGCGTAAATAGATCTCTGTATGAAAATGTATGAGATACTAGCTTTCCTCCCACGGTTTCACCTGCGTTAAATAAGTTTTCCCGTGGTATTGAAGGTTTTCCCACGGGTAAAAGGACCTAACCTATATGTGTGCCAAGTTTCATCCCAATCCTTCCATTGGTTGAAGCGTGATTGAGTAACAAATAACCAAACATTGAGTCGCGTGGTCGTAGTCCGATCTAACCTTAAGTTAAGAAATAGCTGATATGAGTGATGCTATTCTCACATGGCATCAAATCAAGAACTTCAATATCAAATTTCACAATCCCGATAACTGCCTTTGCAGCCTAGCAAATGTATCATGCTCTTACCATGAGTTTCTCGACCCGTCCGACGACGCAGTACGACATGACGCCGAAGTACGCCGTTAGTTTCATGGTGCCGTGCACCGCGATGTCTGTGTATTTGCGCGCCGCCTTTAGTTTCCCCAGCAACATCGTGTACACCTGACAAATACAAAACAGTTACAGGTTAATTTATGATATGCAGTGTGGTTGTCATTGAGAACAGAAGAGGAAAGATGCTGGGACACTTATTACGACACGACTTACTACTAAAAACTATATTAGAAGGAAAGATTGAAGGGAGAAGAGGAATAGGTCGACCTAGAAGAGCCTATATGGACCAAATCAAAGAAAAGATTGAGGTCAAGTCGTATAGAGAAGTTAAGGAGAAGGCTGAATCCAGGTAAAACTGGCGATTACTCCACCGACAAGAGCAAAGCTCGTTTTATGATGATGATTAGTGTGGTTGTTACGATAAGATTCTTTGGGTTTGGTTGGTTTGGATGTTTCGTCAGCCTTTTAGTTGGTGGGTTGAGTCGTTTTACTGCTATAGTTGCTGTATCCCACCTGGTGTAGCGTGTGATGCGCTGTGTCCGGCAGCTTGGCGAGGTGATGCGGCGCGGGCTGCGGGCGGGCGCGGGCGTACCCCGCGCGGAAGTGTTGGGAAGGAACTAGCGCCACCAGCAGTAAGGCCGCCGCGGCCCGCACTCGGGCTGCTGATGCTGCTAATAACTGCTGTTCGACCCATCGGTCCGCTGTTCGTAGCGCCCACGCGTGAGCCGCTTTGTTTCTGGGCACCTGGTCGGGGTAAATCATCTCCCTGTTTACTTGATTACTTCTATATGTTTAACGTAATCGAGCAAAGGTGATTGGCAATAAAAATTTGTATTGAACTCAGTTGAGAAACTTACTTTTTGAGAAAAACAATAATATTTGTGGGCAGATTAGACTACATTAGAGTGACGCGACACGGTGTGAAAAAATATTAGGTATGCTTTGTATGAAAATGCATGAGATATACCGTACTACAGCGACGCGCCGCGACGCTCTAACCTTTATGCCAGAATTTTGTTCAATCACAATTGAATTATATTGACTTAAGACTTACTTGTAGTGCGAGCCATTCTAACGCAGCATGTGGACATACGTCAGCGACATCCCACAACCTCGCTAACACGAGTTGCGTGAAGCAGGGCAGTCCCCCCGTCGCGCCCGCCCCGCACCCGCTGCCCTCCACCAGTAGGGTCAGCAGCTTGAAGAATGGACTGCAGTTCTGTGCAAAACAATAATTTACCAATCAGCACTCAGCCAGCACGCTAATACCATAAACTAGATTTCATCTCGCGATTTTATCCGCGTTAAATGAGTTTTCTCATAGAAAGGAAGGTTTTTCCGCGGGGAAAGTACCTAGACTTAACCTATATTTGTGAATGAGGATAAAACTCATCCCGATCCGTCCAGTGTTTGAAACGTAATTGAGTACATTTAAAGATTCAAACTTTCGCAATTATAATTTTAGTAGAATTAATTTTGTCTGTGTATTTTTAAAAGCCAATTAAAAACGGACTACTCTCACATTTATCTCCCAACCCATGAGACTCATATTAGCAGTGGAGCGATTCGGCTGATACAGTAACAATGAGACGTTAGATCGTGGACCCGACTGGATGAGGCTGGTCAGCTATAAGAAATCTGCACAGGTCGCAGTGGCTGTTCGGCTGTTTAGAAGCAAATCCCTTATATCCAAATCATAATATACCTCTGCATGTTTAGCAATGGCGTTGAAGATCATCTGCACGATCTTGTTGGCGAGCGGCTCGTTCCAGCGGCTCAGCACGAACACCAGTCCTCTAGTCTGTTGCAGGTTTAAACAGTCGCGCGTCTGCTGGTAGATGAATGGGAAACCCTGCAACCAAATAGGTATATTAGTCAACAACAGACTTATGTTTATAAAATACTCGGCTACTTATTTGTACCCCGCCACCAGCGCCACCATCTTGTCGAGGGCTCCACTACTCACCTTGGCGTGTGTGAGCGCGCGGGCATCCACCTGTGCCAGCGCCAGGTGCCCGCTGGGGTCCCGCGAGCGCTCCGCCAGCCCCGCCACCAGCGCCACCATCTTGTCGAGGGCTCCGGGCCGCAGCTTGTCCCCCGAGCTCTCCGTGTTGCCGCCCCCGCTCCCGCTGCCGCTGCCGCTAGCTTCCTCTGTCGGGGACTCCGCCTAATGTAACACATTTTTGAATAAGTTTTGTCATTTTTACAACCACACAATCTGTTCTGTCATTTATAACAATTTGTCAAATACAACCTTCGAAAACCACAATAGACGCTATTAGAAAATAAAAATACTGACCGAATTTGAATTATGTCCCAAGTAGAAATTGAGCATCATGGAGATAGCGTTTATCCTGAGTAGAAATCGTCCCTCTTCCTCCCCCATTTTGCTGAACTCGTACAGCAAACTGAAGTACTCAGTCAAATGCCGTAAATGTTGCCGCGCACCGCTTTCCATCTAGAAAACAAACATTACGATGAATCTTTGTTCTTTATTTTTGTGAATCAAAATGTATAAGAGGTAAAAGAAGCTGTTTTAGCTGGTTTAGTTTAATGAACAGCAATAGTTTAAAAAAAAAATACAGGTCAACTTACCAGTGACAACAGCATCCTTATAAATCTAGTAACACAGCTGGTTTCACCTAACTTGCTAGTATCTTCGCTCCCCTCCTCCATACCTTGTAGGTATAGAGCACAATGACTAGATCTGAAATAAAACCATTTTCATTGAAATGAATGAAATCTCAAGATAGCAATGTCCAGGATGAAAATAGCCTTTAGGACCATTTTGTCCACTTCCTAAAATGTCGACTTCCCAAAAAGTTGAGTTTCCTAGGTACATTAATTTGTAATAGTTTTAACACATTTTTTTAACACGTCAACTTACGAATTTACTTGTGGGCGCCGATCAAAAATTTATGCGCATATTTTGCTGGCAATCAACGTATTCAATCTATAAAACTTTTCATGAAAGAAAATGTATAATTTGGAGAATGATATCTTATTGACATAATTGGTGTTTCACCACAGTCGTGTATATGGGTCTGTAGCATATGCACACTTTCCCATTTGACATAACTACAATCGGCAAATGGGCCAAGTGCAAATGGGAACATGTTTACTGTACAAATGCTACAGACTTGTATGTGCGACGGAAAATACAAAAAATTTAAACTATTTCACAAACCGGAGCCTCTGTATAACATGCATGCAGAGCCGCTGGAACATCTGGCGGACCATCTGGTTGGGGCACTTGATGAGCACCTGCATGGGCCACCAGGTGTCGTCCGCCATGTGCCCCAGGAACCACTCCGACGCCGCCGCCGACGCGTTGAACTGCTTCGTCACCAGCTCCACCCACGAGACCATCGTCGGCTGGATAACACGAATATTATAAGTTAGAAGGAATAATAATGTCAATTTGCATGCCCTACACACGATCGGGTCTTGTCAGGGCTCTATTCGAATCGGGGTCTACTCAACAAAATGTGTGAAGGAGAAAGGACACTGGAGCTTTCATATTGGTCAGTTAGCTCCGGCTTGGACACGGCCCTGTCATTCTGACATGAGACGAACGCGTGCGAGGTGCGAATGCAGCCCGCATTTAACCTATAGAAAGTATTCTGTAACTTAGGATGATCATGCTGTGGAAGGTTTTGTGTTGGGTGACCTGATAAAACGCGCAACATTCATTTCAACAACAGGCACTTATCTAGAGATAAAATGAAAAATACGATGCAGCAGGACATAGGCCTCCTCTAATTTTAAAGAGAACATTAACCATGCAATGCATGCCAATGATATATACCTTCTCCTTGGCGTGTATGAAGGTCTCGATGAAGAACGAGGTGGAGAGCCTGGCGGCCACCTCCGTCACCTCGGGCCGCAGCGTCAACAGCGACTGCGGCACCGAGCTGCACATCTGACCCATAAACCTAAAGCAGACACGATTGTAAAGGACAATCTTCTTGAAGGTTTTTAAGACATTTTGCCAATCTAAAATTTAAAATTAAGCGCTTGAATTTTAAGTCGAATTTTCATTGCATGTCCACAGCAGTAAATAATCGTATGAAGGCGGCTTCATAGAACCATACTGAGGCGTAAACTATAGAGCAGCAGCGTAAGACATGACTTAGTTAGATACAACATAGGAAACAGGATGCTGCTTCCTGCGCAGCTATTACCAACCAGATTCTTTGCTTTTTCATTTGAGTTTTTGCAGGGCTAAATCATTAGTTCTTATACCTTTAAAACTGTGTGACACAATAAAATGAGTAACTCACGTGAAGTACGCGTGCTGAAAGATGTTCTTATCGTGAAGGAACTGCATGTTGTCGTCCCAGATCCACTTGAGCAGGTCCGGGGGGAGGTTAATAGTCGGCTGGTTTGCTTCGTTGCTGCGGGCCTCTATTGCTGACGTTGCATTTTCATCCGCCGTTGATGACTACACATATAAAAAAAAAGTTTTTTATCTAAAAATTGGGTTTAAACTTTGGCTTAGTTACGAGCGTTGTGTAGATTCGTAGAATCGAATCGAAGAGACTGAGAATCAAAACTATTTAGTACTACTCCACACATCTTGTAGAATACCTGGGTAAGCTCTCTTCACCGCAGGAATACCTTCATTTTCACGAAAATAAAAATTACGTGTGAGTGGAAACGCGAGCGGAAAGCTAGTTTCCAATAAAATAAAAATACCTGTGCCTCCTCCTGCTGGCCTGTGTCGGAGCCTCGCCGGGGCGCGGGCGCGGTGAGCTCGTAGAACAACATGTACGCGCTATTGGTCTTCTCGAACGAGAAGTCCATGAACTTGTCCGTCACTGAGTCGTATGTTTTACTCTGCAACAATAGTGAGTATTATCTAACGGTGAACAAGTAGTACTGGCATGGGGGGATTTGAGGATTAAAAGCTCCCAAAATCCCGCCCAGGGTGCCAAGCATCAAGAAGTGACAGCTCTCTCGCG
>JARACY010006977.1:0-12175 GCA_029255725.1 Scrobipalpa atriplicella
GTTATTGGTTTTTTTCAATTTCATGACCTATATTCACAACGGACGCTTCGAGCAATATGCCAGCGCCATCTAGGTTTTGCTCGCATTTTGAACTTTTTATCGAGTATCGAGGTACGCTCTCTAGTATGGCGGTTAGCAGTCCTCTAGAGTAATTAGTCCATCCATACGCAGTATAATGGGCGGTTTAGATTGTTCAAGCGGTAAGTATAGTGCATAAGTACAGTTGGTAAGTTGAAACGTGTAAACGGTTCTGCCAGTGGGCTTTCAAGTTCAAGTTCAAGTTGCCTTTCAAGCCAATTTGGTACAACCAACTTGAAAGCACTGTATTTACAACTGTCCTAATGTAAAACTAAGAGTCAGTGTACTAGAAACTGATAGGGGTTGCTCAGTCAACGAAACTGAACGACTTTCACAAACACTTAATCTATAAAAAAAAACCGCATCAAAATCCGTTGAGTAGTTTTAAAGATTTAAGCATACAGACATACATACAGACAGCGGAAAGCGACTTTGTTTTATACTATGTAGTGATTTTTGTCAAGACTGTAATAATGATTATGACTAGAAGGCGTCTCACGCGATCGAGCTGTTACAAGTACCATCGCCAGCGCCGGCCAGCAGTTGGCCCAACACGCCCACAAACGTCAGGCGAATGTCCATAGACGTCCCGCCCAGTGACGTGAGAGTCGCGAACAAGTTTGGGAGCTCGCGTGATAACTTCAAGTGGGGAAGATTGGAAGGTGATATGTTGGTTAGAAACAGAAGTCTTGTATAATGTAGAACAGTTGGCCAAACATGCCTACAGACGTCAGGCGAACGTCTACAGACGTCAACACGCTGAGTGACGTTAAGACTCGCTAACAAGTTTGGGAGTTCGCGTGATAACTTCAAGTGGGAAAGATTGCAAGGTTATAAGTGATTACTTAGTTAGAAAGAGTAGTCTTGTATAGCTTAGAACACCAACACGCCCGTAAACGTCAGACGAACGTCCATAGACGTCACGCCCAGTGACGATAGACTTGGGACGCGAACCAGTTTGGGAGCTCGCGAGCGCGAGATATTTTCAAAGGGGGTAAGATTGCAAAGTGATAAATGATGATAACTTAGTTAGAAACAGTTAGTTTTGTATAGCGTTGACCAGTTGGCCCAACACGTCTGCAGACGTCAGGCGAACGTCCATAGACGTCAACACGCCCAGTGACGTTAGACTCGCGCACAAGTTTGGAAGCTTCCGTGATAATTTCAAGTGGGGAAGGTTGCAACGTGATAACTTAGTTAGAAACAGTAGTCAAGTATATTGTACAGGGTAAACAATATAGCCCAACGCGCCTTAAGGCGTGAGACGAACGCCCAATGACATTTACGGACGTCCACTGACATGACACACATAGTTAGACATAGACATAGACATCGTTTATTGGTAACCATTCATTACACGTCAAAAAAAAATTGTATAAACAAAATGTAGATAAAAACATTGTATAAAATAAAATAATTCAAGTCAAAAACTAATTAGTGATTCGGTGTATGAGTGTAAACAAATCTAAAATTTTATTTACCACAGTCTTCACGAAGTTTAATTGCAAGAAACTCATCAAAAGAATAGAACGCTTGATTGATAAGCCAACGGCGTAATCTGATTTTAAATATCGCTAAATTAGGAGCGCTGATCGTTGCTTTAGGTAGCTTATTAAAAACTTCTGGTCCCATGACCATAATAGTTTTTTTTTGTTTTCACCAGTTTATGTTGTATGGGCTGGTATGGGTTAGAAACAGTAGTTCATTATAGGGTAGATTCAAATAAACGTCTACTGACGTCATGTACACACAGCCCCCAGTAGCGTTAGACAAACGCCCACAGACGTCATAGTACGTTCACGAATCATAATAGATCTTGATAGGTCGAAGTATATGTTCTGCGACCAAAATTAAATTTTATGGTTAGAAACATTCTACTTTTTAAAAATGAATGAGATTTAATTTCATTTTGTTATTTATTTATTTATACAACGTGTAACAGAAAGGGTATATGCACCGAGAAAAGTGTGAATCTACCCATGAAGCTGAACAACTTTCCCTAAGGAACATAGGTCGAAAAACGAAAAAATAAAATTTGAACTTCCATACAAAATGTGTCACCTGAAAGCGTAATTAGTATGGGAAGTCAATTTTTTTTTTCGTATTTCGACCTATGTTCCTTAGGGAAAGTTGTTCAGTTTCATGGGTAGATTCACACTTTTCGCGATGCATATACCCTTTCTGTTACACGTTGTAAAGGGTCAGATACAAAAGATGTTGGATCTGCCACAGTAGTTGCACTTATCATAACAATTATATTATAATCTAGATGTTGACCATACAAAATGGCCTCAACCCCTCGGCGGAAGTTCCCGACGGTTAGAACTACCGGAAGTAGATGCGTTTCACTGCGCCGAGTGCATGAGGAACAATTTCTGGATGCATATGAACAGATCTGTGCTGAACAAGAACATTGATGACGTCAAGAGTCGTGGTTAGTGTTTTTTTAATGGCTTGACAACTTCCATGCTGGACTGAAAGTGATAGAAAAACGTAGAATGTGCCAGCTGCATCTCCTCCCGTGCATGCTGTAAAAATCAGCTAAGGGCATCTAGGGTTTCAGTGTATTGTAATTTAGGCGATGGGCTGACAACCCGTCACTATAGCAATATACATAATCATCATCTGTATTAGCCCTCGAAACTTGTCAGACGTGGCGAAACAACTTATGTTAAGGTCGTATTTGCTCTGCCTGCCCCATTAGGGATACAGGCGTGATATTATGTATGTATGTCAAGTAATTTTGTCTACTCATACTACATACTACATACTGACGTTGTGACATAACTGCCTCCGTGGTCTAGCGGTCTGAGCCATGGGCTCACGACCCGGAGGTCCCGGGTTCGATTCCCGGCGGGGGACGACTTTGTGTTGTTGTTTCTAGTTTGGTTAGGACATTGCAGGCTGATCACCTGATTGTCCGAAAAGTAAGATGATCCATGTTGTCGATGGGCATGTAAATAGTCGGTCCTGCGCCTGATTTCTCTCTGGTCGTGTCAGCCAGTCTGTCCCATCAGAATAAGAGATTGAAGGAATAGAGAGTGCACTTGTGTGTTGCGCAAACACTTGGGCACTAAAAACTAATCCCGCGCGATTGGCTGATCTCTGGGAGATCGGTTGGGAGGACTATTTTATTCATGCTGACGTTAAATTTTATCCCATTTAGATACGGAACACAGTTGCAAACGCAAGAAGGCAACTTTCCACACGGACTCGTCACTGCTTACTTTTCACCATATTTCACCTCCCAATAACATCGACCACTTTATTGAAGATAAAAGTATAATCGATGAAATATCTAAAGATTCTACACCTGTAGGGACACTTGAAAGTGTTGCTTACGCAGATGATACTATAAAAAATGTAAAAACTAACGGTGGCGTTGAAAATGATAACGCTAAAGATGGTATTGAAGCTAATAAAGCAAAAGATGGTTTAGTTGGTAAAAGTGCAGTGCTTGATGCTATATTTGAAGATCATAATCAGAAAGCAAAAGGTTTATTAGATAGTGCAAGTAATGCTATATTTGAAAATACTAATCAGAATTCAAAAGATGGTTTAGTTGATGAAAGTATATTAGTTGCAACAACAAATCAAAAACCAGAATTTGCCAATACAATTAACGCTGCAAGCAATACAACAGATCCCAAAAACCCTGACAGAGATAGTTTTCGTGACATCAGCTCGATAGATTACAAAGAATGTGAAAGAGAGACCATAGATTACACGCTAGATTGGAGGGAAGAGAGGTTGAGATTAGAGAAGAGTAGAATACAGAGGGAAGAAGAAGTGTTGAAGCAGTTATCGAAGATCTTGAGGATCTTGGAGATGAAAGATCAGACGTGAACGTGAGGTTTATTATTAATTTGCAGTTTGATTGATCGAAATTTATTTCAGGTTGAATCTTGGACCTTCCATGCTGGACTGGGAGTGAGAGAAAAACATAGAATGTGCCAGCTGCATCTCTTCCCGGGCATGCTGTAAAAATCAGCTAAGGGAATCGAGGGTTTCAGTGTACCTATTGCAATTTAGGCGATGGGCTGACAACCCGTCACTATAGCAATATACATAATCATCATCTGCATTAGCCCTCGAAACTTGTCAGACGTGGCGGAACAACCTATGTTTAGGTCGTTTTTGCTCTGCCTGCCCCATTAGGGATACAGGCGTGATTCTATGTATGTATGTATTGAATCTTGGTGCTAAAAAGAAAGCAAACTGTCTACGAACCTCAACAAATTATTAGGTAACTTGAATTCCAATCATAATATGGACTGGTCAAGCTCTGCTTCACGGCTAGATTTCGCTAACGTCGCTATAAAGTGTACATAAAAAAAAAACTTATAATAAATTCGTCACTTCAGCTACCGTCTCGGTGGCTCAGCGGTAGTGCGTAACCAGTCGACTGCTGCTTTCCCTTTCCTATTATTTTTTCCAAATCCCTTCACCCTTTGTTGAATTACAGGCAAATTCCGGTATTGCTCTTAATTCTGGCGGCAATATTCCTTAAGGGGATCCCCGGTGCCGCCAGCGCCCTCATCAGTTAAAAAAATTAATACTCACTGAAAACGCAATGAATCGAAAATCCGGTAAACCAGATTAAAGAATAGGTACTGAAGTTTGTTTTAAACACTATAAATTCATGATTCAGTGTTTACAGCCGTTACAGATACCAAAAGTGCTAAAAGTGGCCGTTTTTCACAAATTTTCCTCCTGTTACTACCAAGAACTTTGAATTGCAACTTTATGATGATCTAAATTATCTTCTTTGCTTTTATTTCAATATTCGATTCGATTAATTGCCTTTTCAGTAGGTAACGATTTTTTGACTGATGAGGGCGCCACCTGGCTCAGGGTAGCCCCTTAAGGGTCTATGTGCTCGCGGCAACTGTCCCTTTCAAACCAATGACAGAATGCGCGCTCTGTCCTTTTCTAGCATGGGGCTGTTTCAAGCCGATTTCATATATTTTTGCATATATCTCAATGTATACAAAAAGTATTGAAAAACAGAGTTGATTATGATGTTCTTCATAATTATACGGTGATTTCGATATAACATTTGCTGTTTCTAAGCTCATAGAAATGTCACAGTTGTTCAAATTCGGCATTGAGACGCCAGATTTTCATGATATTTCTGATGATTTCCTGGTGTAATCATAGTATTTTTAGGTTATATCTATGAATCTAGTTGTTCTCCATATTTTAGAGAAGCTAACCATATATAGATTTATTGAAAATTCAACTATTAACTATACTAACAAAGTCAAATGCCGGACCGTGTTTAGCCCGATTTAGAGTACTTCCCTCCTTAAGGGGCGAAATTTGGCGCGACAGTTTAAAATTAATTGTGCCTGAAATACAATCATTTTCATGAATGGGACCAAAGCTAAAAAATAAATAAAATAGCATTTTGAAATGATTTCAGAAAATCGTTTTCCAGATGCATAAATGAAGTGTCCATATTTTCATACTTCCATGCTGGACTGGGAGTGAGAGAAAAACATAGAATGTGCCAGCTGCATATCCTCCCGGGCATGCTGTAAAAGTCAGCTAAGGGCTTCAAGGGTTTCAGTATTGTAATTTAGGCGATGGGCTGACAACCTGTCACTATAGCAATACACATGACCATCTGAAATAACCCTCAAAACTTGTCAGACGTGGCGGAACGACCTTTCGGTTGTTTACGCTCTGCCTACCCCATTAGGGATAAAGGCGTGATTTTATGTATGTATGTATGTATATTTTGTAACGTGTTAATTTTGTTGACAGTTGCTACAGTCTGTTGATGAGGACTTGAGCATCACCGGTGAACACAAGACGCCCTCTAGACAGGTGAGCTCAGAGCTGTTCTAATTTTATCCTAATTTTATTTTTCCACCTTATACAACGTGAAACAAAAAGGGTATATGCATCGTGAAAGGTGTGAATCTATCCATGAAACTGAACAACTTTTCCTAAGGTCGAAATACGAAAAAAATATTTTGACTTCCCATACTAAATGCGCTATCAGCTGATGCATTTTGTATGGAAGGTAATTTTTTTTTTTTCGTTTTTTGACCTATGTTCCTTAGGGAAAGTTGTTCAGTTTCATGGGTAGATTCACACCTTTCTCGATGCATATACCCTTTCTGTTACACGTTGTATATTGTAATGTGACATGCAATAAATGAATATGAATAGGTTCTTCATCTGCCTGCCCTTATCTCAGTTGAGCTGGAGTCGGGACTCCTAACTCCTTGTGCATCGGCGCCAGGAATTATTCTCAAAGGGTTCAAAGACTCAATCGAAGGGACTGATCGTGGTATAAGGAAACCTGGTATTCTCTTCGGACAAAGAGTAGGATAATTCCAGACGACGGACCAGATGACGTCACGAACAATGCTGCCATTTAATTACATTGTTTAAACTGTAAGAGAGTTTTTAATACGTAGTAAATAAATAAAACCTAATCTCCATCTAGCTTACTATTTATTTTTCGTCTTATTAATGTATTTAGTAATTAATTTTAACTCAATACAATAATATTGCTTCTTTTCAGAAGTAAGTTAGAAACAAATACAATATACTTGGGTAATTTATTTTCCGAAAATGGTAATACATTTATCGATTCTGTTTGATGACGTCATCTGGTCTCATGTCGTGAACCAGCTGTCACGGGAAGAACATACCAGGCGTAGTTATTTTCTTCTACCATGGGACTGATCATTTGTCAACATTTTTTTTTAAATTAAAAATGGGGTTGCTTATGACTCTAGTCTAGGTCGGAAGCGACTGAGACGGAGTCGACGATGGAGCGAGCTCACCCACAAGATGCCTGTTCACTCTAACTTTGAAGTGTTTGGGTCGGAAACACAGACGCAGGTAGTGAGTTCCATTCTTTTGCTGTGCGCATTATGAAAAGAGTTTTGGATTCCAACATTTGGAGGCGCTTAGTCCGTATTGGTGGAATATCAACCAGGTATGGATGGTATTACTTCCATGCTGGACTGGGAGAGATAGAAAAACATAGAATGTGCCAGCTGCATCTCCTCCCGGGCATGCAGTAAAAATCAGCTAAGGTATCCGAGGGTTTCAGTATTGTAATTTAGGCGATGGGCTGACAACCTGTCACTTTTAGCAATACACAGATCTATCTGGAATAACCCTCAAAACTTGTCAGACGTGGCGTAGTGACCTTTGGGTCGTTTACGCTCTGCCTACCCCATTAGGGATAAAGGCGTGATTTATGTATGTATGGATGGTATCCTGCGATGCGTCTAGATGTCTGATGGTAGAAGGGAGCTGTCGGGAGAAGGTCGTGGAGCTCTTGAGCACACTCACCGAAGTAGTACTTCTTTGAGTCATATATCAGAATAGCAACACTATGGCCCGTATTTATAATCAGCACTCAAGAGTGACAGCTAGTTTGAGTTCGTGTCAGAAATGTCATTGCAGTACAAAACGACCTGTCAAATCCAGACTTAATATTGCTCTCAATGTTGAGATCGTTTTATAAATACGAGCCAATGTTTGAATTGCAGGTATCACCGGCAGCGCTGACGAGCGCACTGCCTGTCTCAGCGTCGCCATTAACGCGCGCAACATTCGCGTCCCCCAACGCGCCGCGTCATAGTGACGCATTTGTTAACAGGATTGATGAACAAGTGAGTTTTCAATAAGCATTTTTAATTATCAGTAAGAATCGTTGTCACCATACAAAAATAAATGTGAAAGAATTTTCACCAAATACTCATTAGTTTACGAGTTATAATGCCTTAAAGCGGCAAAAATATATGGGATTTCTCCCCTCCTTTATTTTTTTTTAAATTCACAATTCAAAACTAGAAACAGGTGGATGCCAAAAAACAAAAAGTTTGTATCTCGAAGCCCACAAAATGATACTGGCCACTTACATTTTTGGCAGTATGTGCTTTGTTTCATTTGCCTCTTTTATATTTTCAAGTAAAAAATAAGGCAAAATCAACATGTCCGCGCGAATTATTTTTTGTTCTTTGATTTATTTGACTTATTTAATTTAAATTAAGTGCTTAGTGTTTTCGATGTTATGTGTAACTGTATTAATATGTGTTTTGTTTGTTTGTGTTCTGTTCGAATGGATGATGGCACTTCAAATGTTCTTAAGATATCTTCTCATGTAAGTGATATCATTCTTTATTTTACAAGGATTTTTAATTATATTTTCCTCATAGGTGTAGTATAAAGCACTATGTATAACTCGGAAGAAAATGCGATTCCCAACTCGTGTGTATTGAGAGTGTCAAACTACACCCTCGTAGGAATCGGTCATGTTCTCCCCTCGATAAACAATGTACTATTTGTTTTCTAATTCCAGGAGAAACTCCTCAAATCCCCCTGACTCGTCGTCACTCGACCTGACGATGAACACTCCAGCTATTCCACCGGGGAAGATATCAGGCTGTGTTTCTTTGAGTGATTCATACTGAACAACAAATTTAGGCCCGTATTTATAAACAGCTCTCAAGTGTGACAGCGAGTTTGAGTTCGTATCAGAAATGTCATTTCAGTACAAAACGACCTGTCAAATCCATACTTAATATTGATCTCAATCTTGAGATCGCTTTATAAATACGAGCCTTATTTACCTTCATGGAAAAATGCTTTTTTTATATATTTCTTTTTTATGGGCTCCTTTTACGTTACTGTAACACTCCATAAGTTATGGCACACAATTAAATTAACACCCTGTAGAATACAAATAATTCAAAAAACAACTAATTTCCATGACATTTAAAATGATTGAATACCTTAAAAAATACTTATATAATGCATTTGTTGGACAAATAGAACCAATTTCCTTAAAGTAACTTTTTCTAAGCTTTCAAAGTATTAACCATATTAGCATATTCTAAAACTAATATAGATATCTTTTTAAAAATATGCAAAACGTGGTAATGGCGTGCCTTCTAAGACACTGAAAGATTAAGTCATATTCCTAGCCTTTTTCCCGTATCTCTCGGGGTCGGCTACCTAATCTAGGTGATTGAACGAGGGTACTGGTTTTTACACAGAGCGACTGCCATCTAACCTCCGCAACCCAGAAGGGAAACCAGACCCAATCCTAGATTAGGTTACACACAACCTTTGAATTTCTTCGTAGGTGTGTGCAGGTTTCCTCACGATGTTTTCCTTCACCGTAAAAGCGCCGAATAAACGTACATATGAAATTCGAAAACCGAAAAACACATTGGTACGTGGTGGGAATCGAACCACGACCTCCTGCACATAAGGCCACGGCCCTATCCACTACACCATCCGGGCTTGTACACTGAAAGATTTAGTAATTTCTTATATTTATAAAATTTCAAAATTGTCATAAAGTAAACAAATTATTACGTAATACGTAATGTTGTTCAGTTTGCTAAAACCTATACTTGCTTTAACTTTCTCATGGTGTCTAAACTTGTATTAAAACCAAATAGTTTTAGGCCCGTATTTATAATTAGCTCTCAAGAGCGACAGCGAATTTGAGTTTGTATCAGAAATGTCATTTCAGTACCAAACGATTTGTCAAATCCACACTTAATATTGCTCTCAATCTTGAGATCGCTTTATAAATACGAGCCTTAATTCCTTCCTAAACGTTTTATGTACCGGATAAGTTAGAACTTAATAGCTGGATTATATTAGACTTGCACTTTATAAAACGAAACGAAAATAATAAAATGTACTTTATACAGGGTGTAAAAAAAAGTACTGCGTTCCTTTAAACCACATGTTCTACTGATGATACCAAACAATTTTCCCAAAGCAAAAAAAAATGCCATTTCCATACAAAGATACTCCCCAGGATCTGCAGTTTTGTATAGACGAAGCAAAATTTTATTTCCAGTTAAAAAAAATGTGCTTTGGGAAAGTTGTTTGGTGTCATCAGTAGAACATGTGGTTTAAAGGAACGCAGTACTTTCTTTTACACCCTGTATAATATGCTATGGAAATACGAAATATCCTTACTGAGTTATTTTACTAATTTATTTAGGACCAAATGTGATTATAACTAGTCCGTATTATAATAATACAATACATCCATCTTAATAATACAATGGCCTCGATTCATGCCGTCCAGTTACTAATTCTAATTCTTAGTAGCACTGTCACTTTCTTATATTTGATATGTCAAATATGTTTCAAATATGTTTCTTATGAGAACAGGATAGCAAATAAAGTTGTTTCGTCCAAGAAATAAACACATGACTTTGACATTCCTAATCTGACATTAAATTGCTTAAATTTGACATTAGATTGTGTATTATTGATGTGTTTAACGTAAAATAAGGAACATGCTCTATTCTCGTTAAATACATGTGTTTATTTGCCATCCTGTTCTTATGTAAAAGTAAAGAAAGTGACAGCGCTATCTTAAAATTAGTTAAGAATGTGGCGGCCAGAATCGAGGGCAATACATCCATCTATCTTCTTATATTACGAAAATTAAAGTGTGATTGTGACCCAAGAAATAATTCGCGAAAGAAGAAATGTGTATGTTTTACTATGGGAAAATAAAATAATTCCCTCAGTAAAAATCTCGTTTCAAAGTAATGAAAAGGAATGGTATATGTTTACCATGGGAGAATAATTATTACCTTGGGAAAATTCGAGACGGTCTAAACATGACAAATTAATTGTTGATATTATTTTGCTTTTAAAACCGTATCAAGGTGTTTTAGGCCCGTATTTATAATTAGCACTTGAGACTGACAGCGAGTTTGAGTTCGTATCAGAAATGTCAATTCAGTACATAAGGGCTTATCAAATCTATACTTAATATTGCTCCCAATCTTGAGATAGCTTTATAAATACGAGCCTTAATATTTTGTAAAAGTCAGAGTTCCTATAATTATATTTTTTTTTAATATTATTTTTCGTAGTTCTTTTTGTAGTTTCAGTTAATAAAGTACTTAATTTACTAGTCTTTAGAAAATACATTCTTAGTGTTATATACCAACCTACCTATATACTTTTGTACAGTGAGTGAGTGAGGGGTCGCATACGGGGTGTAAGGGACAGCTTCCCGCAAACTGATAGGGGTTGCTCAGTTACCGAAACTGAACATTTTTCACCAGGAAATTCTTTCATTAAGGGGCTACCCTGAGCCAGGTGGCGCCCTCAAAATCATTACTCACTGAAAAAACAATTAATCGAAAATCCGGTAAACCAGATTGAAATAAAAGCAAAGAAGATAATTTAGAACATCATAAAGTTGCAATTCCTAGTTCCTGGTAGTAACAGAAGGAAAATTTGCGAAAAACTGCCACTTTTAGCACTTTTGGTATCTGTAACTGCTGTAAACACTGAATCATGAATTAATAGTGCTTAAAACAAACTACAGTACCTATTCTTTAATCTGGTTTACCGGAGTTTCGATTCATTGCGTTTTCAGTGAGTAATGATTTTTTTAACTGATGAGGACGCTGGCGGCACCGGGGATCCCCTTAATGTAAAAAATCTGAAAGAATTTCCCAGTGAAAGTTGTTCAGTTTCCGTGACTGAGCATTTGAGCAACCCCTTTCAGATTTTAGAACACAGTCCCTTACACCTTGTATTTATCTGTTATATTTGTGAGCGTTTAGGATGTTAAATATGTTTATAAATGTTTGCAAACGTTGCGAAGCACCTGTGTAGGACGTTACTTCGCAAAATGGCACTTTCTCATAATGTCCCTTTACGCAAAATGTCCCTTTCTCATAATGACCCTTTTCGCAACATGTCCCTTTCGCAAAATGTCCCATTTTTGATAAAATTCCAATAGTGGGCAGCAAAGGGACATTTTGCGACCAAGGGACATATAGAAAAAGGGACATTTTGCGATGTTACCGTTTAGGATAATGCAGTCAGTTTATTACAAACGATACTTTTATTAGTGTTGTTTTTGAAAATCGTCCTTTAGATGTAAGTGTATTTTGAAATATGTCGAAATTAGGCCAAGTTGTTAAAAAGAATGGGATTATTCCTCAAGAGCGCGAGGAATTATCCGTTATTTGCTTGTTTATTAGATTTGTTAATTACAGCTTGGCAAAGAAAGTAGAAATACAATATTACAGGTTTTTGAGGATATTTTAGCACTCACAAATGCTATTTC
>JARACY010006978.1:0-12159 GCA_029255725.1 Scrobipalpa atriplicella
GACTTTACTTCCAAGTTAAACAAGTAAATATTACTCAGAACTTACTACAAATTGGGCTTCTGGTATTCCTGAATAAGATTGAGGATTGGAAGCATCGGAAGCATTAGCTTTATCACCATCCATTTTCACTTCGGTTTCTTTGAATTGTGACTTACACCCAAACAATTTTATTGGACTAAATATGAAGCTGCGAAGTGTATTTTAGGTGTTAAAAGTGTAAGTATACAATTTTATTTAGTAATTACTACACGAAATTAGAATTAGAACAAAACCCGTGCTTTGGTATTACCCAATTTCCGATTTGACAGAAGATTGACAGTTTTGACCAGTGTTGCCAAGTCTTTTCGACGTAAAGTCGCAGAAAAATGAATTCTAGATAGCCTAAAATCGCCCAATTTTTTTTAAAGGTGAAGTAGCCTAAAATCGCCCAAAAAATTAGAAAAATAGCCTAAATGGCTACTTTTTTGCCTCATGAAATCAAAAAGGACAGGATGGCTTAAATAAATGCTTGTTTTTATAAGTACATATACTTTTTAAGGACATTTATGACTAAACTTTCGGACAAAATAAAAATGCTTAAGTTTTCGTGCGACTTAAACAATCAATGAAAGAAATGTGTTATACGAAATATGTATGTCTCTGTCATCTTTGTGTCATATAGAAAAATTCAGAACAAAAAAGCGGCACTGATGCTCTATCTAATCTGTGGTATAGTTGTGCGTTTCGTTTCACTAAGAAAATTTCCAACTTTTCTGTCATAAGTTCTTTTAATCTTGAAGTAGCCTAGTGTCGCCTAATATTTTTTCGAGATAGCCTAAATGGCGACCAGTCGCCATTCCCAATTTTTGGTCGCCGCGGCACCTTTCAAGATAGCCTAAATGGCGATAAGTCGCCGCACTTGGCACCACTGGTTTTGACAGTGACATTTACCATAGACATTTACATACCTGTTCACTAGCCTGTTCACCATCCTACAGTGTACATCCTACACGCAGGATAGGACCACATGAACATCCAACACTGCACTGCAATAAATTGGCTTGTGTAAACTGACGTACAGGTGATGACGTTTGACGTTTTTTGTAAACGTGATGTGAATTTTGTCCTAACTTTCGTTTTATAGGTATATCTTGATTTATATAAAACTGTACAAAATAAGATAAACATTAATAAATCGAGTATTTGATTGCGGTTGACGATGTCGCCTTCTACAGACTGGGATGAAATCAAACGTTTAGCAGCTGACTTTCAAAAAGCTCAGCTCAGTTCCACTGCTCAAAGGTAATATTATTTAATTTATTCATCTTCTTTTAACCATTTAAATTAAATTATTCCCTTCATCAATACGATAAATATGCTAAATGGATAAATTTCGACTCAAAATTTCAGGTTATCAGAGAGAAACTGCGTAGAAATAGTCACAAAGTTGATAGAGCTCAAGCTTCTTGATGTTATTTTTACAACAGACGGTAAAGAGTACCTCACACCACAACAGCTAATTCGAGAAATAAAGGACGAACTCTATGTACATGGTGGAAGAATCAATACTGTTGACCTTGCAAAGGAGCTCAATGTTGACCTCAACCAAATCAACAATAGTGTAGCTGAAATAATCCGAGGAAAAGAAGTACAGCTGGTTTCAGGGTACTTAATAGCTCATTACTACTTGGAGAAAATTGCAAGAGAGATAAACGAAAAACTGCAGCTTCAAGGTCAAATATCTGTTGGTGAACTAACACTACAATATGACTTGCCTGCTGAACTACTTCAACACAATGTCTTGGAGAAATATCTGGGTAAAAGTATACTCGGAAAACAAGACCCTTCTGAGCCCAGAACTTTCTACACTGAGGAATACATTCAGAGAACAAAGGCTAAGATGCGGGGAGCTCTTATGGGATTGCTAAAGCCTACTCCTATTGCTGTCATAATCAACCACTGCAACATGGCTGAACGCTTGTTCCTGTCTTTATTTGATCAATTGAATGCCCCAGGGGTATTAACTGGTCGCCAGGCTGGTGCTCTTTATGTCCCTTCATGCTATACTAAATCACAGAATGATTATGTAATGAGTTTCTATAGACAAAATAACTACCTTGAATATGATGCTCTGTCCCGTCTGGGTATATCAGACCCCAAGGGCTATGTAAGGAGAACTTTACCGAATGAAGATCTTACATTCTTGAGCAGCTGTGTGATTGGTCCACAAATAAAGTTACAACTGGAAACAGCTTTGGAAGAATGTATAGCATCAAAGAGCTATTTAGATGTAGTTTCTCTGTTGCCATCAATTTTGTCTGATACTGATATTGAGAATGTTATTGATAGCTTGATGAAGAACAACTCCAGGTCAACTATTTTGTTTGAGAACACAGGTAACTATTGTGAATATTTTTAACTAATTCAGGTTCTGTATAATCAGTATCATAATTGAATTTATTATCTTAAAATGTATTTTTTTTATATTTACAGTGTTCAGCAATCAGTACATTGAAAGCTTAAAAGAAGCCTGCATGTCCATGATGAAAGTTAAAGCTGAGGCCTGTGTGAAATCAGGAAAGTACCAGCAATACCACATGGAAAAGCAACTGGCCAAGTCAGATAGCATCCAGTCTAGCCATGTGGACCATAAAGCAGAAAGACGGGAGGAGAGGCGTAGGAAGGCAGGATCTGGCAAGGCTGGTGGTGGGGCCCAGGGTAGGGAGACCAAAACTAAAGCAGTCAAAAAACATCCCAGAGGAAAACAGGCTGCTGCTCAAGATTCCGATTCTGATGATGCTTCAGCGATCACCAAAAAGACTCCTACCACATTGGAAATAGTTTCAGTTGAGGATATTGAGGCTATAATCAAGGGCACTCTGGAAAATGAAGGACTTGATGATCTAGTTACGCAAGTTGCGGAGTACATACAAGGGTAAGAAATTAAATTTTATATCAGAATTCTACATAAACAATTTCTCAGTTAAGTAACAAGATACTAATAAAGGAAATATACAATTTCTCAGTTAAGTAACTAGATACTCCATATTCTAATTTCTTATACTTATTTAATTTTTATTGACTTTATTTTTACAGTAATTTGAACCAGACTGCATTGAATATTGCTAAAGAAACTGCAGAGAAGCTGCTCCAAGATGCCAACCAGAACAGAAAACAAACTCATTCATCCTCCCAAGACAAGATTAATATGCTAGTGAATGACATCAAGTTATATGAGAAAGGTTTGAAGACCTTCCCAGTTGACCAACAGCCACAATTCATTAAATATTTACTCAAATCTTTGGGAGGAGATATACTGTCGGAGTTTTGTAAATATGCAGCTAATCAATGCAATCTATCTGTGCAAGTTGATGTTCTATCAGTGGAGCAGAGAAACAAGATCATCAATGACTTGTCAGAAGAGTATATGAAGCCATTACGCGCCCTGAATGCGACCCTGACCGAAACGAATTTGGACCTTTTCTACCAAGCTGTTGATGTGGCTTTGTCAGAATGTGGCATGATTTTGAAAAAGATTGACAAGAAGAAAGATAGGTAAGGGGAAAAAAGAAGAGTAATTCTCATCTTCTTCACATATCTGTAATTAATTACATACATGCATACATAAATCACGCCTTTATCCCTAATGGGGTAGGCAGAGCGTCAACGACCCAAACGAAGGTCGTTACGCCTCGTCTGACAAGTTTCGTGGGTTATTTAAGATATATTGCTGTAGTAACAGGTTGTCAGCCCATCGCCTAAATAATAAATGTACCTAATTAAGTATTTTAATTTAAATTACTTTAAATATTTTTCTTTGCAGGTTGCTGATCCAAAATCACAGAGAGAAATTGATATCAGAGTTGGAAAGTTGTGATGACCCTGCTTTGAGTTTACATTTAGCTGTTTTAGCCATTTTTACTATACTTACGCAAAACATGTTACATGCATCTGGGCGTCAAGTCCCTGTTATCATTGCCTATTTAAAAGGCCAGCTAAAAGATGAAGACTATGAGCAACTACAGAAATATCATGGTAAATATTCTTCAACACATGAAATGGGAATGAAAGTACATAACTATGCAGCTTTTTTACCAAGCTGTTTTTGCTACAATTATTGTAATTTTTAAAATAATATACTTTTATTATTTTACAGAGCTGGTTACAAAGTTCTTGATTGCACCTGAAGAAAATAAACCTGAAATTGAAGAAACACTCAAAAATGAAATGCCTTTAGGAGTTTTGAATTAAGATTCTAATTCTCCCAGATTTTATTTAACTTTTCTTTATTGTTTATTTTTTGTAATTAAGGAATAAATGTTGAACATTATTATATCTTTTATATTTCATTCAATAAAAACTAATATAAAATTATGTATAGGTACCTATAATACATAAATAAAACTAATGTCGTCTTTTTTTTTGAGATCTTCGGCTCTACGGCTCTGGAAACTCAGTCCTTTTGAGCTAGTCAAGAAGTATCTTCGTCCAGTGCATTAGAGTCTGTTCGAAAAGAGAACAGGTATGGAATTTGAGGGCGCGCATTTGTATTTAATTAACTGTCGCTTGATCATGTGAGGATTATGCCCAAGTCTTTAACAGTAACCTTCTACATAAAATTTTGGAGGTTTTAGGTCAAAGACCTAGGCATAAACGCCACGCAAGTACCAGCCGTGGGATAGTTCATACAAATGTGCGCCCTCCGATTCTATGCCTGTTCTCTTTTCGAACAGACTAGTAGATTACCGTATTTGTACGGTATTTTCATATACAGTCGTACAAGGATCTTTTGGCGCGTGGGTGACATTGACAGACAGCACAGATTACCTAGTATATACATGTCCGTTAGGTTATGTAGCGGTTTAGATTGTTCAAGCTGTAAGTACCTATAGTGTAGTGCATTGCATATGCATAAGTACAGTTGATAAGTTAAAACGTGTGAACGATTCTACCAATGGACTTTCAAGTTCAAGTTGCCTATCAAGCCAATGTACCAACTTGAATGCAAGTTCAAGTGCTCTACTTTTGCACTACTTACTACTTTCCTAAAATGTAACCGCCCATTAGGCTTACACTCGCTGTATAAAAGGGTAGAATTCTGGTACCTTAGCATGGCAACATTTTGCCGTCCTGGGGTACGTTCAGTCGACCCAGTTCGATATTTATACCGATCGAATCTTATACTAGTGGGACGCACTGAACGTGCACCTTAGCCGCTGTCAGATAAAACTTCACTTCCGGTGCGCCTCTGAACGGGCCGGATAAAAATTAACCTAGTCAAAATTTCGTCTGACAGGTGTCTCTGAACGGGCAGTATAATTTTTAACCAGGTTAAATTTCGATCGATCGAGCGGTTCTGAACGTACCCCGGGGTACGTTCAGAGCCGCTCGATCGATCGAAATTTAACCTGGTTAAAAATTATACTGCCCGTTCAGAGACACCTGTCAGACGAAATTTCGACTAGGTTAATTTTTATCCGGCCCGTTCAGAGGCGCACCGGAAGTGAAGTTTTATCTGACAGCGGCTAAAGTGCACGTTCAGTGCGTCCCACTAGTATAAGATTTGATCGGTATAAATATCGAACTGGGTCGTCTGAACGTACTCCCGTCCATCTTCCTTCTGTCACTCGTAATGTAATGTCTGCTGTCACTGTCAGTGTCTGTCAGTCAGACAGATCAGTCCGCAAGGAAAGTCATGTTACAGTGATAGAAAGTGTGCGAATTTTATTTTACGAATATAAATAAATTATTCTTAGTTTTCGCAATGCGTAATATCACAAGGCTCGTATATTCCTGAGTTATAACAATAATTTAGTTAATGTTTTTACGTACAACGAGGCTTTTAAACAATTATTTTAGAGCCAAAGTTACCATGTGCTTTTAGTTGATTAATTTGCATTTATTTGTGAAAGAGTTGAATAAGAAGATGCGTTCAGAACGGCAGGAGAGCGCTGATCTTCTGACTGATGGTCAGAAGGGTCCTGTGAAGAATGGGGTGGATATAGCTGCCACTCCGGAGTTGCCGCCGGTTGCTGATGGTGGAACCAAGGCTTACACGGTGGCTCTGGCTTCGTTTCTCACAAATGGACTGTTGTTCGGGATAATCAACTCCTACAGCGTCATATACACCGTCCTGTTGGAGCGACTCACTCAGAAAGGGATTGATGGTGCTGAAGTTAAAGCATGTAAGTATTATCCTTTTCTCACTATATTCATAATAATTACCTACTTCTACAGTATTTCTGAGCCGTTTTTTTAAATTCTAATAATAACAAAAAAAAAAATTATAACCTAAAAGAAGTTAACAGTAGTTTATATATTTATAGTTTTACCTTTTTATCAAACAGTTTTAGGTTTAGGTGTTCTATTCTTTATACATTTTATATTTTTCTATCAAGGCTATGAACTTAAAAAAAAAACAACAGAATTTATTTAATTTAACATCATCTTCCACATTTATTATCTAGCATTACAAAAAATAAACAATAAAGAAAAGTTAAATAAAATCTGGGAGAATTAGAATCTTAATTCAAAACTCCTAACAAAAAAGCATTCTAATATCCAATAGAGTAATATAATATTTCCTACATAAACATTTCATAATATGTATAAATATTTCCATGTGTTATCTTGTCAACAACGGGTACATACAACAAAATATTTCCTTATCACAATAACAATGATTCGAATTGGAGCAGGCAGACTGTTATCACAAACACTTTAGTTTCGAAAACAGACTTTATTTATGCTGCATGGGTGGGTGTTAAAAATTAGCAGACCAAACTTTAAGGCGTAACCTACTTAACCCACCCATGACACTGAAGAACTTTCCCAGCAAAACAGGCAAGAACTCTAAAGCTTGATCAGCAAACTCTACACATTGTAGTAGTAAATAATAATAATTTATTAATGCTCAATCCGCGGAGTGTCAATTTTTTCCGGCCAATGAGCGATTTCGGGGATTGTGCATAACACATAAAAAAAATTACCTATCTATGTTAATACTAATACCTTATTTTATATAAGTATAAGTATTAGAAAAGTAATTAGTCAGGATTCTTACAATAGGGTTTGTCATTTCATCAGCCACATTCCATGCCTAAATCAACTATACCTACTCAACTCAATTTAGAAAGAATGATGCAATATTAACATTTATTTGAATCATCATAGTGTAAGTAGAATTTGGTATAGAAGAGAAATAGTTGCAAAATAAGTTGCTTTCGTAGCATTAGGTACTATCTATAGAAAAAAAAAGAGTGTGTGTGTCAGAAGTTAAACTTCTTTGACATTTCTGACATCATCATCGTAACGGGACAATCCAAAATCGCCAATGCGCGTGTCGTGACCTTGAAATTTTACTCTCAACGCGCCTAAAGAAGTGTCACTTCAAAAAAAGAGCGTGTGTTTCGAGCATCCGTGTCAGAAGTGAAACTTCTTTGATATTACTGACATCGTAACGGGACAATCCAAAATCGTCCCCGTTTGTCCGTAACGCGTCCTTAAAATTTTACTCTCATCGCGCCTAAAGAAGTTTGACTTCAAAATTATGACGTTCCACGTGAAAAACTACCTTATGTGGGGTTTTATAGGGGTACTTTATGAAGGGTTTTTGAATAGATTATGAGCAGCAGATTACAGGGATATGTATGCATAACTCAAAATCCTCCATAAGATACCTTTGCATGTGGAACGTCACAATTAAATAGATGTAGGTCATAGATGTATCATCTAAAAAAATACTACAAAGTTTATAATATATTTGCTAACCCAATCTAAATAAATGGGTTCAAAAAACACGAATTAGTATTTATCTATTTACGTCTTATGTAATTTAATAATAACTTGACTTATTAGACAAGGAAAACCTAATAAATAGTGTAGGTAAAGTCGTGTAGATATTACGTTCGATCGCCGAATTTGCTCATTGGCCTAAAAAGGAGACATTACGCGGATTGTGCATTGCAAAACGCACAATCCGCGAAATGAAAAAAAAAACTCAAAATGTTGACAAAAAGTACAGACATTGACCATCTGCTCAATCGACGGTTTTTACAATTTACTTACACGATTTCAGCTGAATAGATAAAAACTAAACATACACTACGTACAGGTGAACTTACGCGTTGTATAAATAAGTGCATGAATATATTTTGTCCATGATTCTGCGACATTGAAAGCATTTATTTAAATATATTGAGTATTGGTTCTGTTTGCATCCATATCAAATTACAAATTAATATTATCATGAAATGCGTTATAAATGTCATGTTAATAATATTAATATTTTACGTTTACAATATAGTCCTGTGTTCTCGAAACGATTCTGATTCTCTCTCTAGTCTAAAATTAACTAGCGAAAGTACCGAATGATTAGTATGTTCGTTCGTTCAGTTCAAGGTAGAAGTAAATCCAATAAATTTAATCAAAGAAATTCTGTTCAGGATAATAAAAAACATTTACGAGTAGGTTGGCATTATTGACGTCAGTGTAACTCCTACTCGCAATTAGTTCTGTTGAAATTGATTGGTTTTATCAGTGGTTAATCAAAACTAAGGGAAAACCGGCAAGTACGTGGCAGACAAACAACTTTAGGCTCTACATCAATTTGTCTACGAGTATACTATACTATATCGGGTGTAAGGGACAGTTTCCCACAGACTCATAGGGGTTGCTCAGTCAAGGAAACTGAACAACCCTCACCAGGTCGATCGACTCAAAACCCACATTAAGAAGAACTTTTTTTTTTTTAGGAAATGAAATTAATATTTGACTTCCGCAATTTCTGAATGGAAAAGCCAATTATTTTTTAATTACTGCAAGAATTTCTTTGGGAAAGTTGTTCAGCTTCTATGCCTGAGTAACCTCTATTAGTTTGCTGGAACCAGTGCGGGCATAACGCAGTCGTAAGATAAAAATACTATACTGACGTTAGTGACGAATAAACTGAAATCATGGACGATTCATATTGAATTTGCACAATAAAATTGTAACCGTATTTAAATTGCGTTTCAACGAAACAAAGGAAATAAACGAGCTGTAAAGTTAATGCGTAATAAAAAAATAAATACGTATTTACATTGACCATTTTTGCATAAAATATTTGTAAAGTTATTTTTATGGCTATTGTCAATAAAGGCCCACTGGGGATCTAACTCTCAGCTCCCAGCAAAGGGTCGCCCTGGGCAAGGACATCCATCAGATTTTCTGTAGATAGGTACGACTGAACACTGTCAGATAAGTGGTGGTTAGGCTTCCACGGCTTTCGGCGCCAAATACTTAGCTTGTAGGTACGCATGTACCGTCGTGTATTTGAGAATTAAAAAAATTCTGGGCTATGAGTGAGCTCGTTCCATCGACTCTATCTCAATCAATTACCTAGACAATCTATGAGCCAACCCGATATAGTATAGTATACTCGTAGACAAATTGATGTAGAGCCTAAAGTTGTTTGTCTGCCACGTACTTGCCGGTTTTCCCTTAGTTTTGATTAACCACTGATAAAACCAATCAATTTCAACAGAACTAATTGCGAGTAGGAGTTACACTGACGTCAATAATGCCAACCTACTCGTAAATGTTTTTTATTATCCTGAACAGAATTTCTTTGATTAAATTTATTGGATTTACTTCTACCTTGAACTGAACGAACGAACATACTAATCATTCGGTACTTTCGCTAGTTAATTTTAGACTAGAGAGAGAATCAGAATCGTTTCGAGAACACAGGACTATATTGTAAACGTAAAATATTAATATTATTAACATGACATTTATAACGCATTTCATGATAATATTAATTTGTAATTTGATATGGATGCAAACAGAACCAATACTCAATATATTTAAATAAATGCTTTCAATGTCGCAGAATCATGGACAAAATATATTCATGCACTTATTTATACAACGCGTAAGTTCACCTGTACGTAGTGTATGTTTAGTTTTTATCTATTCAGCTGAAATCGTGTAAGTAAATTGTAAAAACCGTCGATTGAGCAGATGGTCAATGTCTGTACTTTTTGTCAACATTTTGAGTTTTTTTTTTCATTTCGCGGATTGTGCGTTTTGCAATGCACAATCCGCGTAATGTCTCCTTTTTAGGCCAATGAGCAAATTCGGCGATCGAACGTAATATCTACACGACTTTACCTACACTATTTATTAGGTTTTCCTTGTCTAATAAGTCAAGTTATTATTAAATTACATAAGACGTAAATAGATAAATACTAATTCGTGTTTTTTGAACCCATTTATTTAGATTGGGTTAGCAAATATATTATAAACTTTGTAGTATTTTTTTAGATGATACATCTATGACCTACATCTATTTAATTGTGACGTTCCACATGCAAAGGTATCTTATGGAGGATTTTGAGTTATGCATACATATCCCTGTAATCTGCTGCTCATAATCTATTCAAAAACCCTTCATAAAGTACCCCTATAAAACCCCACATAAGGTAGTTTTTCACGTGGAACGTCATAATTTTGAAGTCAAACTTCTTTAGGCGCGATGAGAGTAAAATTTTAAGGACGCGTTACGGACAAACGGGGACGATTTTGGATTGTCCCGTTACGATGTCAGTAATATCAAAGAAGTTTCACTTCTGACACGGATGCTCGAAACACACGCTCTTTTTTTGAAGTGACACTTCTTTAGGCGCGTTGAGAGTAAAATTTCAAGGTCACGACACGCGCATTGGCGATTTTGGATTGTCCCGTTACGATGATGATGTCAGAAATGTCAAAGAAGTTTAACTTCTGACACACACACTCTTTTTTTTTTCTATAGATAGTACCTAATGCTACGAAAGCAACTTATTTTGCAACTATTTCTCTTCTATACCAAATTCTACTTACACTATGATGATTCAAATAAATGTTAATATTGCATCATTCTTTCTAAATTGAGTTGAGTAGGTATAGTTGATTTAGGCATGGAATGTGGCTGATGAAATGACAAACCCTATTGTAAGAATCCTGACTAATTACTTTTCTAATACTTATACTTATATAAAATAAGGTATTAGTATTAACATAGATAGGTAATTTTTTTTATGTGTTATGCACAATCCCCGAAATCGCTCATTGGCCGGAAAAAATTGACACTCCGCGGATTGAGCATTAATAAATTATTATTATTTACTACTACAATGTGTAGAGTTTGCTGATCAAGCTTTAGAGTTCTTGCCTGTTTTGCTGGGAAAGTTCTTCAGTGTCATGGGTGGGTTAAGTAGGTTACGCCTTAAAGTTTGGTCTGCTAATTTTTAACACCCACCCATGCAGCATAAATAAAGTCTGTTTTCGAAACTAAAGTGTTTGTGATAACAGTCTGCCTGCTCCAATTCGAATCATTGTTATTGTGATAAGGAAATATTTTGTTGTATGTACCCGTTGTTGACAAGATAACACATGGAAATATTTATACATATTATGAAATGTTTATGTAGGAAATATTATATTACTCTATTGGATATTAGAATGCTTTTTTGTTAGGAGTTTTGAATTAAGATTCTAATTCTCCCAGATTTTATTTAACTTTTCTTTATTGTTTATTTTTTGTAATGCTAGATAATAAATGTGGAAGATGATGTTAAATTAAATAAATTCTGTTGTTTTTTTTTTAAGTTCATAGCCTTGATAGAAAAATATAAAATGTATAAAGAATAGAACACCTAAACCTAAAACTGTTTGATAAAAAGGTAAAACTATAAATATATAAACTACTGTTAACTTCTTTTAGGTTATAATTTTTTTTTTTGTTATTATTAGAATTTAAAAAAACGGCTCAGAAATACTGTAGAAGTAGGTAATTATTATGAATATAGTGAGAAAAGGATAATACTTACATGCTTTAACTTCAGCACCATCAATCCCTTTCTGAGTGAGTCGCTCCAACAGGACGGTGTATATGACGCTGTAGGAGTTGATTATCCCGAACAACAGTCCATTTGTGAGAAACGAAGCCAGAGCCACCGTGTAAGCCTTGGTTCCACCATCAGCAACCGGCGGCAACTCCGGAGTGGCAGCTATATCCACCCCATTCTTCACAGGACCCTTCTGACCATCAGTCAGAAGATCAGCGCTCTCCTGCCGTTCTGAACGCATCTTCTTATTCAACTCTTTCACAAATAAATGCAAATTAATCAACTAAAAGCACATGGTAACTTTGGCTCT
>JARACY010006979.1:0-12146 GCA_029255725.1 Scrobipalpa atriplicella
ACAAAGTATTCGATTTACCATTTTAAGGGTTGTTACCTTTATCTACTCTATTTAGGCAAAGTTTGTCCTACTACCAGTTCCCCTACTTCTGGTACTAGAGCATTTTGTTAAAATACTAAGTATAGAAAAAAATCTAAGCCCAATTATTTACGGTGACTTGCTGTGACTAATAAACCGTTTCCAATGTCTCATCTTATGGCACGACTATTCAGATCATAACATACATTTAATACCTTTAGTCATACATACGAAAAGTCACTATTTACTACCAGAGGTTTCTTAAATATTTACCTTATGAATGACTGCTAAACAAATATTGACTAAAATTACGGTAAAAATAATAAGTAGGTAGGTATGTAGGCCAAGAATGCATTTAACAGTGTATAAAATCTATTTACACGAAATGAAAATGTTATGCTTTAGAGTCCGTTCGTTCAGGTGATGTTGTGTTGAATTAATTTCTTCAATTTCTAATTCTAAACTTGTTTTTTAGTAATATTTCGTGTATTTTGATTATAATAACTTATCAGCCTACTGTGGTATTTTTAGTACCTATTTTATGAGTTAAAATCTCAGTCTTCTATATAAACAGATCGAAATATTATACGTTTTATTACCAGCCTATGCTATTTCACTGCTGGGCAAAGGTTTCTCGAAAAAATACAAATCTTCCTCAAAATTAGGTCGTCTCGCCATCTTTTTTCGCCATCCTGCCCGAGGTCGTAGCCTGTGGCGAATTTATTATTTTCTTTCTTAAATAAAATAAGCATTTGTGAGTGCTAAAATATCCTCAAAATCTATTTCCAGGTTTACCTCTTCGATGTTTTCTCTTCGACGACTTCGAGATGTGTTTCTTAATTGTCTTCTCTCTTCTATCTCTTCTTTTCTTCATATTTGACTTTACATCTGAAAAGTGAATTAAAAAAAAACAATTACATACTCGTAAAATAATGATATTGTAAACGGGACAGAAAGACGGCCTTGTTGATCAGAATTTTCAGAATATAAATAAAATTAGGTAGTAGTTATGTGGTAATACTGTAATACTAATAACATACGTCTATGGTTTCTTCTATATTAGGCCTCATTTTTCAGCTGCTCCATGTTTCAGGCCGTTCCTTTGTCTGTAATAAAGAAAAAATCTCTATTAGAAGACTTATTTCTAGCGCAGTCATAATATCTCTCTAACATTAATTTGTAGAACTATAAAACTGTTCAATAAAATATGAGATTAGACTTTCTATTTTCCATAATAATATATTTCGTTTCGTTTACAATAATACCTTCCCACTGTTACATCACTTATATTATATCACAGTCCCATAAAATAAAATTAAATACATCATAAACTGGTTCCATAATCTCCTGTCTAAAGACCCACTAACAGAAGCTCAAACGCAGTAAAACACCCCATTCACAGTACAATCTTCGGCAAAAGTTGGTGGCTGCAAAGTAGTCTAGCGGGCAGAGCTTTGGGCTGCCAACCGGAGGACATGGATTCGAATTTTGTAGGAATAATTTGTTTTAAGATTCGTTAGAATATCACGGAATCACCTGATTGTTTGGCAAGTACTTACTGTTTGCGTGTACTTACTGTTTAAGTGCACGTTAATAAATTAATAACATACAGATCGGGAAAATAGAGGGGCCGTATTTTTGAATCATTCGAATGCGCATACGAATATCAATTCGAGTGATTCAAAAATACGGTTCCTTATTTACAGTATTCAATAATCATAAAGTGGTAACTTTACCTACACGGTTTTACTTCCTGAGTGGTAAACTTGGGTGGCACTTGTTTCAAGTTATACGGCTTCGAATCCGGTCCCGGTTTTCCCGTATTGTGTTTGTGTGCGCCTACGCACCGGGATGTCAGGTTACACGCACAAAGGGTTGAGTACAGAGTGGTATATGATATGAGTGCCACTAAAAAAACTCATTTGGTACGTGTTTCGATTTCGAGTAAAAAATATGTGTTCAGTAGCTCATTTCGATATTGTTTTTCGTTGCTAAAAAGTGCACGAAGGAAGTATTTGAACGTCGTGCTCGAATATCTCTTCAAAACTAATCCGTTATTGACATTGAAAATTGTTCAGATCAGACCCCAGTCTCTCGCTACATTTAAGACTGTCCAACTAATCGACATGAAAAGCGTATAAATAATAACTAATGAGCTTTGAAATTAACTCTTGGGTCATTTAATAAAATAATATCTAATTTCTTGTATAGGTAAAGGCTTATCATCAAATTACACAGTTATAAATCCATAAAAAAAAAATCCAGGCTAAAAAAAATAAAAATAACCATAAGCTCGTAATAAATATAAACGATTGTATGCAACTCAAGAAGTTATGTAATAAGGTCTTCTAGAAACAGTTATATTATACTATAGCTATAGCTAACTCTTTATAACCTCTTACATAACCATTAGGTGAACTTTACATAAAGTAAGTCCGGAGCATTGCTAATTCTGCTAATCAATTACTCGTACTGGGGTCAGTAAATACGATCATACCTCAAGGTATGGTTCTCTACGGTTAATCGATAGCCAATTCGATGCTGTATCGCTTCGTCTTTATTTTTTTTTAGGTGTATTCCGAATACCGAACGTGTATTGTATAATTTTATTTCATCCTGGACTTCCTGCTTACTGGCTTGTGATATCAGAAGTCCCACCCATCTGGACACAATCTCATGGCAATAATGGTTCTAGCAATACTGTACAAGTACATCCGTCTCCATACAATAAGCGCCCCATACGCCAGATGGGTGGGACTTCTGATATCACAAGCCAGTAAGCAGGAAGTCCAGGATGAAATAAATTATACAATACACGTTCGTATTCGGAATACACCCTAAAAAAAATAAAGACGAAGCGATACAGCATCGAATTGGCTATCGATTAACCGTAGAGAACCATACCTTGAGGTATGATCGTATTTACTGACCCAGTACGAGTAATTGATTAGCAGAATTAGCAATGCTCCGGACTTACTTTATGTAAAAGTTCACCTAATGGTTATGTAAGAGGTTATAAAGAGTTAGCTATAGCTATAGTATAATATAACTGTTTCTAGAAGACCTTATTACATAACTTCTTGAGTTGCATACAATCGTTTATATTTATTACGAGCTTATGGTTATTTTTATTTTTTTTAGCCTGGATTTTTTTTTATGGATTTATAACTGTGTAATTTGATGATAAGCCTTTACCTATACAAGAAATTAGATATTATTTTATTAAATGACCCAAGAGTTAATTTCAAAGCTCATTAGTTATTATTTATACGCTTTTTCATGTCGATTAGTTGGACAGTCTTAAATGTAGCGAGAGACTGGGGTCTGATCTGAACAATTTTCAATGTCAATAACGGATTAGTTTTGAAGAGATATTCGAGCACGACGTTCAAATACTTCCTTCGTGCACTTTTTAGCAACGAAAAAACAATATCGAAATGAGCTACTGAACACATATTTTTTACTCGAAATCGAAACACGTACCAAATGAGTTTTTTTTAGTGGCACTCATATCATATACCACTCTGTACTCAACCCATTGTGCGTGTAACCTGACATCCCGGTGCGTAGGCGCACACAAACACAATACGGGAAAACCGGGACCGGATTCGAAGCCGTATAACTTGAAACAAGTGCCACCCAAGTTTACCACTCAGGAAGTAAAACCGTGTAGGTAAAGTTACCACTTTATGATTATTGAATACTGTAAATAAGGAACCGTATTTTTGAATCACTCGAATTGATATTCGTATGCGCATTCGAATGATTCAAAAATACGGCCCCTCTATTTTCCCGATCTGTATGTTATTAATTTATTAACGTGCACTTAAACAGTAAGTACACGCAAACAGTAAGTACTTGCCAAACAATCAGGTGATTCCGTGATATTCTAACGAATCTTAAAACAAATTATTCCTACAAAATTCGAATCCATGTCCTCCGGTTGGCAGCCCAAAGCTCTGCCCGCTAGACTACTTTGCAGCCACCAACTTTTGCCGAAGATTGTACTGTGAATGGGTGTTTTACTGCGTTTGAGCTTCTGTTAGTGGGTCTTTAGACAGGAGATTATGGAACCAGTTTATGATGTATTTAATTTTATTTTATGGGACTGTGATATAATATAAGTGATGTAACAGTGGGAAGGTATTATTGTAAACGAAACGAAATATATTATTATGGAAAATAGAAAGTCTAAATCTCAATATTTTATTGAACAGTTTATAGTTCTACAAATTAATGTTAGAGAGATATTATGACTGCGCTAGAAATAAGTCTTCTAATAGAGATTTTTTCTTTATTACAGACAAAGGAACGGCCCTGAAACATGAGCAGCTGAAAAATGAGCCTAATATAGAAGAAACCATAGACGTATGTTATTAGTATTACAGTATTACCACATAACTACTACCTAATTTTATTTTATTCTGAAAATTCTGATCAACAAGGCCGTCTTTCTGTCCCGTTTACAATATCATTATTTTACGAGTATGTAATTGTTTTTTTTTAATTCACTTTTCAGATGTAAAGTCAAATATGAAGAAAAGAAGAGATAGAAGAGAGAAGACAATTAAGAAACACATCTCGAAGTCGTCGAAGAGAAAACATCGAAGAGGTAAACCTGGAAATAGATTTTGAGGATATTTTAGCACTCACAAATGCTTATTTTATTTAAGAAAGAAAAATAATAAATTCGCCACAGGCTACGACCTCGGGCAGGATGGCGAAAAAAGATGGCGAGACGACCTAATTTTGAGAAGATTTGTATTTTTTCGAGAAACCTTTGCCCAGCAGTGAAATAGCATAGGCTGGTAATAAAACGTATAATATTTCGATCTGTTTATATAGAAGACTGAGATTTTAACTCATAAAATAGGTACTAAAAATACCACAGTAGGCTGATAAGTTATTATAATCAAAATACACGAAATATTACTAAAAAACAAGTTTAGAATTAGAAATTGAAGAAATTAATTCAACACAACATCACCTGAACGAACGACTCTAAAGCATAACATTTTCATTTCGTGTAAATAGATTTTATACACTGTTAATGCATTCTTGGCCTACATACCTACCTACTTATTATTTTTACCGTAATTTTAGTCAATATTTGTTTAGCAGTCATTCATAAGGTAAATATTTAAGAAACCTCTGGTAGTAAATAGTGACTTTTGTATGTATGACTAAAGTATTAAATGTATGTATGATCTGAATAGTCGTGCCATAAGATGAGACATTGGATGGCACGACTATTCAGATCATACATACATTGAAACGTTTTAGTCAACATCAAAGTCACTATTTGCTACAGAGGTTTCTTTAACAAAATCTTACCTTATGAATGACTGCTAAACAAACTTGCCTAAATAGAGTAGATAAAGGTAACAACCCTTAAAATGGTAAATCGAATACTTTGTAGAGTCTGTTCGAAAAAAGAACAGGCATAGAATCGGAGGGCGCACATTTGTATTAACTATCCCACGGCTTTATGCCTAGGTCTTTGACCTAAAACCTCCAAAATTTAATGTAGAAGGTTACTGTTAAAGACTTGGGCATAATACTCACATGACCAAGCGACAGTTAATTAAATACAAATGCGCGCCCTCAAATTCCATGCCTGTTTTCTTTTCGAACAGACTCTAGGAGGAACATGACGAATATGTCAGCTAAGGGAGTGGAGAGCCTTATGACCCTTGGAGCATAGCTTGGAGTTAACATTTTAAATGGGTCAAGTTATTGTTTCAAGATGATTATTATAATTCTTCAAGGTTGTTACCTAAGGTTGTTGCATCGTACTTAATTTTATTACTTTTGTTCCAAATTATGTAATGTTTATGTGAAAAATATACGAAAATAATGTATGATGTGTGTGTGTGTGTGTGTGCGCGAGTGTGTACTATTTATTAAGAAAATTATAGAAATTACTGTTTTTACTTGGTATTTATACAATGGATAAAATATGCTGCTTCAGAAAGATACTAAACCTACACTTTTTATTATAAAGATAGTAACCGTTAGATACGAACCATAGTTAGTAGTAATAGTAATATGAAACAGACGATATTAATTCTACTATTTTATACTTTGAGGTTTTAAGTCAAACTGTGATTATGAATAATAAAATAAATAATAAGATGTAATATTATTTGCGCGATCGCGATTTTTGGGTAAAATACGGGACCGATCGGTAGGCCTATCTATAATAACTGAAATATACAGGGTGTTAATTTAATTGCGTGCCAATATTTAAAAAAAAGTCGGTAGGTTTTTATTATGATTCCCAGAGTTGCGCTGTCTCTCGCACTATAACCAATCGCGCGTGAGCGTGACACGCGAGTCGCATCGACCAATGATAGCGACTCACGCGCGCTCGGTTATAGTGCGAGAGACAGCGCAGGTTTTGGAATCATAATAAATGCCGAATTTTGATTTATTGATTTTTTTAGATGGATATTTTTTCTTATTTTTTATGGGCTCCTTTAACGTTACTGAAACACCCCCTAAGCTATGGCACGCAATTAAATTAACACCCTGTATGTTATATTTGCTGAACTATAACTTTTTTGTATTTTTGGTAGGTTCATTAAATGTAGGTTTATGTCATGTATTGTAGGTACTGTGAGTAGTACTTACTTATCACATGTCGCAAATGGCCCCCCATGTTTGATTAATTAAAATATTTTTGGATATATTTTGTAAAATTTTGTTTTTATTTGCAATTTTAAGATGTCGCTTGAGTCAATAAAATAAGTTTCTGTAATTAAGCTCTTTTTATTTCAAAAATCATAAGTAGATATAACAATCCAAAAACAAAGGTACTTAATTTTAAAAATGCGAATGTAACAATTTTAAAACTTGTAAAAAACGTTTCAAAAATAATAAAATGCGTAAAACAAAATGTTAAACGATTTACATTTGATCTTACTACGTATATTGAGCTTAAACTAAGTAACCGTTATTTTATATGAATGATTGTTTTTAAAATAAAATATAAATTTTTAATTCTACGGTGATTACAAGATATCACTTGTACTACCGGGGGCCGATTCTGTAAACAACATCGCTATTTGACGGGAGTCGGGCCGGAATTCTAATACTTCCTACCATACCAGGCAAGAAAATTCTTACTAAATATAATGTACTTTATAAAGCTAACTTTGTTCATAAATCTGTTATATTTCATTTATTTTTTCTTAATGTTGAAATTGCATAACTTTTTGTCTCGTTTTGTCAAAGTAATGCACAAAAAAGGACTTACTTGTAATGAAAATTCGCCCTAATTCAGGGTACACTCGTGCCTCGTGAAGACCTATATGAGCTGATGATGAGGTCTTGAAAATTTGGTATTTTTACGTATTACTGTATCTGTTATTTCCATGTCTTTTCTCCTCCACAGAAGTAACATTCAAATTGGTTTGATTTGATCATAACCCGGTTAAAATTCACTCCCGTGGTCTTTCCATTTTCCTCCCTGTGTAGCGATGTGAACCGACCGTTGTAAGCAAGTATTGTATCTACTTGTTCTCCTTATGCCTGACGACGACTGGTCCGGTGTTGTCGCCAGTTTCTTTGTTGTGGGCTCCGTGGGAACCGTCACAGTACGGCCACTGGAACAGAGGGAAGGGGGGTTAAATTGGGTACTTGACTGGGTAGCTTAAAAAATTCAAAACGTTTATACTTAAAACTAATGGCTAAAAATATTGTGGATTTCATTCATCATTAAAAAAAATGCACATTTAGATTTTAATAATCGAATTAATAAGTTATTGATTTGATTAGTCAATATTTACTAAAATGTGACGTCATAATTTACTATTTTCATACAAAAAAGTGTTTTTGACATTTCATAAAAAGTTGCTGATTTGACTAGTTGGAAAGTAGCCAATTTGCAAATTGTCGGTGAAGTCACATACAGTTTTTGACGGCGGAGGCGATACGAACTTGACGCCTTCCTCTAACACTGGCCGGAAGAACAGGATAGATTCGAGACCATTCTTTACCCAGCATTGGGACACCAATAAATATAGCTAAGCAAGACACGATTGACAAATGAGATTAGACGAGCAGATGACTAATTTCACCGTCCAAATCTAAGCCGAGGTAGCTTAGTTGGTTAAGAGCGTTGGGCCGGTTTTCCAAAGACGCGGGTTCAAATCCTGTCGGCGAATAAAATTTTTGATTTGCTACTTTCTAATTGGGGAGTATTTGCTATATTCACGGTTGCAGTTCGATACATTAACTAAATAGGTCGTAAATATTTTCCGGCTTACTTGTTTTGGTTGAGAGAAGGCATATGCCTCGACCAAAACAAGAAAGCAGCTACAAATATTCACTACATAGGTCGTGTCTTGAACCGTGACCGTCAGCTTACTTTATCATTGAATTGCGCAGATCAGCTGACCATTTAGGCAGCTTTACGATAAATGAGGGAAAATAATGACGCGATATTTAGGCCCAACATCTAATTTAAGAATGGTCACATAGGTACTTCCATGCTGGACTGGGAGCGATAGAAAAACATAGAATGCGCCAGCTGCATCTCCTCCCGGGCATGCTGTAAAAACCAGCTAAGGGATTCGAGGGTTTCAGTATATTGTAATTTAGGCGATGGACTGACAAACTTTCACTACAGCAATATACAGATCTATCTTAAACGACCCTCAAAACTTGTCAGACGTGGCGGGACGATCTTTGTTTGGGTCGTTGACGCTCTGCCTACCCCTTTAGGGATACAGGCGTGATAATATGTATGTATGTATGTCACATAGGTAAGCAAATACGTAAAGATAAATTGGGTGTGTCCATGTCCACGTTGCATAGTTATTTAGGTAAACCGGTTATTTCTGTATCAGATTCGCTTGTATGTAATGTATGTTAGGGAATGGTAACTATGACATCAAATATTGAACCAAGACAAGACAAGCTGCCATAAAATATGATAAGAATATCATAGCGAGGGATCACACCTTCGCCAAATTTAATCATATTTCATGAAAAGTACCTTCACCTACAGTTTTATTATTCAGAAGTTTTTGCTCTTGATTCGACTCTCGGCCAAAGTGATCAAGATTGAGTTGACGAGGTGTAAGCTCATCCAGAAGCCCTAAGGGCAGTAGGACTCCCACACATCGACGGAACACAGCAAGCTGTATGGCGCCGGACTGGTAGGTAGGATTGCCCTAGTCGCCTGTCAGGCGCCCCCCTGGCGGAGCCTACTACTGCTTTGTTGGGATCGTTCAACCGGACTTATTCACAGGCAAACGTGTGATGCCTTAACCGGAACTAACTGCTAGGAAGTAGATAAGACCTCATAGCACCCAATATTAAGTATCGTAGTATACCGAAGTATTTTATAATTTAACTGATAGACAGCTAATGTAGTAAGTAGGTAAAGTAAACATTTCCAAGGGCGTGGGACATGTTAGCGTGTCGCGTCGCGTTGCCGTAAATATTTTGTTAAAATATCTTTGATAAATAATAGTACCTACTGATAATGCTCGGGTAGGTATACCTCAGTGTCAAACTTGTTCTCACATTTCAATGTCTCGTTAAAAACCTTAGAGCAACACGGCCTACTAGAAAATTTTACGCGTAAAAATATAAATGTAGTAAGATGTTGATAAGTGTAGTTTCTAAAGACGCAATTAGTTGCCTACGTCACGCATATATACGTAACAGTAGCGATAGTAAACAACAACATAGTTATCTTATTTACAACATATAACATAAACAAGTAAATTGTTGAAATATAAATATAACTTTAAAAGATTTAAGGCCATAAAATTCGCCGTTTGATAGATAAACGTCACGGACCGCTGGGGTTGTGGGTTCAACGCCCTTGCCTGTGGATTTTTGTAAAGAGTATCTAGAGTTCGTATTAAAAAAACACTCACGTTTTTACTCCTCCAGCACCTGCACAGCGAGGCCTTCTCAGTGATGTCCTCTATGTCGATAAAGTCCACGACTTTAGGGATGTCCTTCCTGATGGCATGGTTCACCTTGCTGTTGTCACGCGCTTTCTGATACGTCTGGTAGGAGTAGTAGGAGATGCCGCCGATCACTGCCGCCGGAGGGATGAGGGAGAGCCAGTCGCGTACTGGAAAACAGAGAGTTTAATTTTAATGAATTTGAATGTATATAGGTACTTACATATACGAATATGTACTTATCTAGGTTTGGGCCTGGTTTTTCGTCTGGGTTGCGGAGGTCAGATGGCAGTCGTACTCTCATTCAATACCCTATATTAGGTAGCCGACCCCGAGAAATATGGGAAAAAGGCTAGGGAGATAATGATGATGATAGGAATAGGTACGTAGAAGGAGAGGAAGGCCGATAAAGAATAGACTATATTAAAGCTGGTATGCATTGATTGTTTCTTTTTTCATGAAAATACTAAATGGACAGAAAAGGTGTGAATGAGGATTAACTGCTAATAGAGATAAATGGAATAAGATGATACAAGTTTCAGTTGATAAAATGATAAGTGTTTTAATAGGCGCAATAAAAAACATAAAATGTAGTTGCAGTCTGTCTTTGAGTTCTTTTCTTTGCTTATACATACCTATGGCTAGATCACATAGTCTTACTGTAAAAACCTGTGCTAACTGTAAATTTTACATCTTTTTATTTATATTTTTAGAAATGATATAACAAATGCTAAGATTAGTGTAAACAGATGATTGTAATAATTTTTAGGTAATTTGATAAAAATTTGATAAAAACTGCCTAGTGATAAAAAATTGTGCTAAATTCAAAACATCTTATCAAAGTAAGTAGAAATAAAATTGGATCAAATGAAATATGTTCTTCAGGGCACGGTTGTTATTTTCTATCTTATCTTGTAGTTCTAACACAGGTTTTTACATACAATATCTTAATAATAAAATGTTCTGAACAAGAACCTAAAAAAATACATAGGTAACATACTTGAAATGGGTTTTTCAATGGGTAGGCATTTTAGTACAAATAGTATTTTTATAGATTAGATAAGTTGTACTTTGTTTGCTATTAATTTTGTAGGAAGATTGTTTATTGTATGTGCAAAAAATCAAAGGTTATTTATGTATATTGGATAACAATTTCTGACCCGCTCTTTTACAAGTAGTTTAGTTATATTTTTTGGGACTTTATTCAAGTGATAGAATTTGGTTCTATGACTTTGCTAATATTTATTCCAAAGGATGTCCTTTTATAAATTGGATAGGTAATATTCCTTCATAAAAAGTACAATACAAACTTTCACAAGTAGTAATAGTAAAAATTCATTCAGTCAGTCCATTATGTCTCTAATAGGACTCTATAAAGTAGGTACTGAACAGACAAACCAATACTGCTTACAGAGTTTTCAGAGTTAATTAATTCACAATTTAATCTAAATTCCAGACAGCAATTACTAAATGTATGTCATTGCCACACATTTTTATCCATTCCCTCATTACTGCCAGTCATTTACACGGCCAACCATGCGGTTAGATTTCCACAAAAAAACTGTGACAAAGTTCATAAAAAGTAGGTACTTCTGAGATAAACGAAATATACCTAAATGAGAAGAATCTTTGAGGTTCTTTTGAAACATATGCACAAACAGCTGTCGGCCTGGTTTTCCAAGAGATAAAAATAGGAGGAAAACTATTATAATTTACCGTGAATTATTAAAATTAATTGCTTCTTACCTCCAAGACGGAACCATCCACCGATAGTATCGGGAATAGGCAGTCCAGCTAAGTAATTAGGGACGGTTTCTTTCACTAAATGTGCCACGATGTACATTTTCACTATTAATTTGTTCTAGCCACGGGATTTCTTGTTTTTGTCTTTTTTTTGGTTACACAACCTGTGCACAACCTTCTATCAGCGAGTCAATGACACTAATGACAGAACTGTCAAACGGACGACGAACTTGTGTCACTGTACGATATCAAAAAGTTAGAAAGAGATGAAAGATATTCATTTTCCGCCAATTTTCCTAAATAACCTTTGTTTTGCGTAGCAAAAGCGTAGTAATTGTACGAAAAAAACGAAACGTGTTGGTTTTATAGCGCCATCTAGTGTTAAGTAGATGAACTATTTGGTTTAAAAAAAAAAAAAACATGAACAGCGCCATCTATTATTTTGTGCCGAACTTTTTC
>JARACY010006980.1:0-12142 GCA_029255725.1 Scrobipalpa atriplicella
CTGTTGTGGCTAGTAATACAGTCGTGCAAGGTGTGGTCCGTCAGGGTAATAGTATAGTACTCTGTGGGTGTGGTGCAAGGATCTTTTGGCGCGTGGATGACATTGACAGCACAGATTACCTAGTATACATGTCCGTTAGGTTATGTCCGTTAGGTTATGTATACTAGGTAATCTGTGCTGTCAATGTCACCCACGCGCCAAAAGATCCTTGTACGACTGTAGTCATGTTGTATAGGTAGATACTTTGCAGTACACTCATAGATAATATATATTTTCTCTTTACGTATTGATCGTCTGTAGGAGCCTAGGAGCTAGTTTTCAATGCTTGAGAGTTTAGCGTAGGATTGATGAAGTCACTACCCTCTTTTCCCATACTTTTTTTTGAGGAACACTGACTGTGGGTATTATTTTTCCGAGTAAGACCGCTTGCGCACTGCTCCAAATCCGATTCGAATCCGAATCTGATCCGACCTTCGTGGCCTTCCTAGTAAATGTATGAGAGCTTACGCACTCATCCAAAACCGTTTTGTATGGAATTTTCACGAACAGGATTCGGATACGCATCGTATTGGAGCAGTGTGCAAGCGGCCTATTACAAGCACCGCGAATGTCAAGTTGACAGGTGTACTTCCACCCACCGCCTTGTACCGCCTTCCGTCACCATACAGTCAAAATTGAGGTCAAAATGCTCGTTCCGTTGACAGCAACCCCAGCACATAGTTTAATGCATAGGCATTTCTGGCGAACTTTTATTTAATATCTCAATCGTGGACTTCTACCAACCGCGCCGCGTCACGCCTGAGAAAGAAGAAAGAAACAACAAACATTTGGGGCCCAAAACACCGAGTACCGAAGCCACGCCATCATCAAGCCAGCGGTAAGCATTCCTCTTTTTATAGTCCGTAAAGTAGTAATCCGTTTATAATTCAATTTATATCTCAAAAGGTGAGTTTTTCTCTCGAGGAAAAGCAATAACCAACCAGATTTGGAACGTAGCGATTCGCCAAATATTTGAGGCAAGAAATTAAACATTTTTATGAAAATTTTAATATCCTGTCAGGGAGACGAAAGTATGATATTTCAATTTTCCGCGTCGAGAATCCGATTTGGGAAAACGACGGGTGAATATTTAATTAGCTTCCGATTGGTGGAACAACGTTTTGACAAGTTAAAAATTACAAAGCCCTCGAAATAAATCCTCGCCAACATCGCCACCAAGTTTTATTTATTGCTTGACTGCTTTAGGTTGAAATAATGGCGTAGGTAGTTGATAATATTTATACATGAAAAAAAAACAGCAATTTTTTTAGCGAAGTAAATTCAACATTTATTTACAAATGTTTCGATGCAATAAACACCACATCCGTTTAAGGAAACCTGTTTCTTATGCTCTCTATTAGAATGATATCATGTGCCAGTAAGGAAAAGGAGTTAGGGCACGTGTTCCGAAAGGAATTTCGCTAATTCTCTTTCCCTTTCGATATAAAATTACTACTGAGCAAAAAATAGATAAATCAGATTTTTTAAACCATTATACAGGGTGTCCAATGACAATGAGTCATGGATAATTACGGATGAGAGAACCTACATATGAAACTGTACGAAATTTCTGAGTGACTTTTTCTCGAATTCTGAAAATAATGGGATCTCTCATAAGTAAGAAATATCTCGACCATCTAACACTTTTGGATTGGATAGGCTTCAAATTCTTTTTTCATGTTATGAAGAGAAGTTAAATACTACTAGGAAAAGTTATTTAGTTCCATCAGTAGATTCTGCTAGCAGTATTCTCCATGACTTTCTCTAATCAGTGGGCGCTACACTATTTGTGTACCTATTCCGTCGTTTACCATGGGTTTAGCTTTAGCCATGGTAGTAATAAACTTCTTGGACAAAATTTTATGACATTATGTAAAACTTTATAGCGAAGGCACTCAATTTCTCATTGATTCACACCTAAAATAAGAGCCAAAAATTTTCCATATGAAAATAAAAAGACCTATTATATTGGCCAAAACTCTACTAGTTAAGAATAATGGACGGAGACTCGCAATTAACAAAATATTTTAATATTATAAAAACGTCATAGTTTATGAGTAGAACAACTTCTCTCCAGATCTTATAAGTGGAAGCAAACCAGGCCGCAAAATTCCAATCCCAGAGAGCAAACCCCAAAACTATAGTCCGGAAAAACGCTATGCTAGAGCAGACGATAAATACGCAATATTTTCAAATATGAGATAATGTAATTTCTCAAGTTTTGCAACATAGGTGTGATTGTCACTACGTAATTACGGGGTAAGTGTGAGGGCGACCGAGTGATCTCTAGGGGCGAGATCGAACGAGCTTTGAAGATTAACTGCTCTTGACCTCACTTGATCCTGAGCTCGTACGTTATCGACTATGTTACCTATAACCCCGCTACGCTGTAAAGAGGAAGAGTTATGAGTACTATCGGTAAAGCACTGCACAGTACAGTACTTACAGGTATGGGATCTATTGTCTACCCGGTATGTTGTCAATCATCCCAAACACAAAAAGTGGCAAAAATAAGTCATGGAGAATACTGCTAGCAGAATCTACTGATGGAACTAAATAACTTTTCCTAGTAGTATTTAACTTCTCTTCATAACATGAAAAAAGAATTTGAAGCCTATCCAATCCAAAAGTGTTAGATGGTCGAGATATTTCTTACTTATGAGAGATCCCATTATTTTCAGAATTCGAGAAAAAGTCACTCAGAAATTTCGTACAGTTTCATATGTAGGTTCTCTCATCCGTAATTATCCATGACTCATTGTCATTGGACACCCTGTATAATGGTTTAAAAAATCTGATTTATCTATTTTTTGCTCAGTAGTAATTTTATATCGAAAGGGAAAGAGAATTAGCGAAATTCCTTTCGGAACACGTGCCCTAACTCCTTTTCCTTACTGGCACATGATATCATTCTAATAGAGAGCATAAGAAACAGGTTTCCTTAAACGGATGTGGTGTTTATTGCATCGAAACATTTGTAAATAAATGTTGAATTTACTTCGCTAAAAAAATTGCTGTTTTTTTTTCATGTATAAATATTATCAACTACCTACGCCATTATTTCAACCTAAAGCAGTCAAGCAATAAATAAAACTTGGTGGCGATGTTGGCGAGGATTTATTTCGAGGGCTTTGTAATTTTTAACTTGTCAAAACGTTGTTCCACCAATCGGAAGCTAATTAAATATTCACCCGTCGTTTTCCCAAATCGGATTCTCGACGCGGAAAATTGAAATATCATACTTTCGTCTCCCTGACAGGATATTAAAATTTTCATAAAAATGTTTAATTTCTTGCCTCAAATATTTGGCGAATCGCTACGTTCCAAATCTGGTTGGTTATTGCTTTTCCTCGAGAGAAAAACTCACCTTTTGAGATATAAATTGAATTATAAACGGATTACTACTTTACGGACTATAAAAAGAGGAATGCTTACCGCTGGCTTGATGATGGCGTGGCTTCGGTACTCGGTGTTTTGGGCCCCAAATGTTTGTTGTTTCTTTCTTCTTTCTCAGGCGTGACGCGGCGCGGTTGGTAGAAGTCCACGATTGAGATATTAAATAAAAGTTCGCCAGAAATGCCTATGCATTAAACTATGTGCTGGGGTTGCTGTCAACGGAACGAGCATTTTGACCTCAATTTTGACTGTATGGTGACGGAAGGCGGTACAAGGCGGTGGGTGGAAGTACACCTGTCAACTTGACATTCGCGGTGCTTGTAATAGGCCGCTTGCACACTGCTCCAAATACGATGCGTATCCGAATCCTGTTCGTGAAAATTCCATACAAAACGGTTTTGGATGAGTGCGTAAGCTCTCATACATTTACTAGGAAGGCCACGAAGGTCGGATCAGATTCGGATTCGAATCGGATTTGGAGCAGTGCGCAAGCGGTCTTACTCGGAAAAATAATACCCACAGTCAGTGTTCCTCAAAAAAAAGTATGGGAAAAGAGGGTAGTGACTTCATCAATCCTACGCTAAACTCTCAAGCATTGAAAACTAGCTCCTAGGCTCCTACAGACGATCAATACGTAAAGAGAAAATATATATTATCTATGAGTGTACTGCAAAGTATCTACCTATACAACATGACTACAGTCGTACAAGGATCTTTTGGCGCGTGGGTGACATTGACAGCACAGATTACCTAGTATACATAACCTAACGGACATAACCTAACGGACATGTATACTAGGTAATCTGTGCTGTCAATGTCATCCACGCGCCAAAAGATCCTTGCACCACACCCACAGAGTACTATACTATTACCCTGACGGACCACACCTTGCACGACTGTATTACTAGCCACAACAGAATTGTCTAATGGACATTAAAATAACTCGAATATAGGCAAAAACATACTTTATTACATCTCATTCAAAATTTTGTTAATATCACTTGGATTTCTTAGACACAGGGGCCTTGCAGTTCACATTGAAGTTGATATCCTGGTCCTGGAGGAGGTTCTAGAAGTGACGTCATTCCACAAATTGGTTCAGCAGCACCTCTTCCACTCCTGAAAAATAGATTACGTGATGTTACAAAAAGAACCATAACACCATAACATATCATACGAGATAGTGCATAAAACTAGGTTAAAATAAAAATGCAAAGTTTTGCAAATCCGTTGAAAATTATTGATCATAAAATATTTACAATGGAATACAAATATCACTCGAACTCAAAAGAGATATTGAAAATATGTTTCAGAGTGGGTAGTTGTGCAAATAACAGAAAAACTTTAAAAAATTAAATGGATCGGAAGTCGAAGCAGTCAGCTCAAAATTGACACCCAATATTCTGTGTGTATTGTAGAAATAGATGAAGTTAATATTAATAAATATGAAATTGGTACTAACTGGGGCCCCATACGTGGGATGCAACCGCATTTTAATGTACTTATGAGAACATCTACGTCGCATACTGTCATGTCTTCCTGTAAACATACATCATGATCATGAGATGAGGTTGTACGAGTATAAGGTAGAAATTATACCAAATGCATAAAATTATGAAATTGGTCATGTGCACCGCCCATCCCCAATGAAGTGTAAAAATGCACAAACAATGCAATAATATACGATACAGATAACGGTTGTAGAAGTGTAGCTCCATTACCTACATGTTGCATTTTGTCCCTCCATAGGACACTTTATTCTATTATCGAGAAGGATAATCACATTCCGTTCATGTGCTTCGTTACTATTTAGTTGTTAAAAATATGTAGACTACCTAGATTTACTTTACAGACTCTTTACAAATATCCGTATTTCTATCCTACGCTACCAGATTTAATTTGCTTCGGCCTTTGGTTGCGGATACGCTGGTTTATCCACTCATATACCTTGCGGTAGCCAATTTTCGTTACAAAAGCTCTTCCGAGCAGAGTACAGGATTTTGATACCAAATATTGTACGGAAGGGTGTATTTTAGTTTTTTAGAACTATACCAGTTTGATTTAGGCGGGCATAAAATGTATCTATAAATAAAATAGCTATTTATGTAACTGTTGCATAATGAGGGACATTTAACACGAGTGTGGTTTATGAAACGAGCGCAGCGAGTTTCATAAAAGTATACACGAGTGTTAAATACTAATTATGTACAGTTTCATGAAATAGTTTATCTACACTCATACAACAAATTTAAATTAAAGAAAAAATAAAGTAATCATTATTTCTTCTTTTCTAGTTTGCTCAAATAGCAAGCATCTGCGTAAAAATTCAAAAAAAAAACTTCATTTTGTTACAGCTTTGCGATAACGACGAAATGAAATTTGTATGGTTCCTTAGTCACGGCTGCATCGAAAGGTATATCATTTGCTTAGCGTTTCTGATAAGTAAATGAAGGATTTACGACATGAGTGTAGATAAAATAACGTTCAGTTCTGGTCTCCCAACACTAGGCAAAAAGAAAATTGTCGTTTCTTCATGAGATCATACAAATATTACTTTACCCCTTACATTACAGAATAGACATAGGTAATAATTAACCTAATTTCGCCACGTCTAAAAAACCTGCAGGGTTATAATCTATACATTGTATTTAGAAATAAACAGGAATCTTTTGGATAAGGACATGTTATTCGCTTAAATTGTAACACCAAAACCTGGTGATCCCTATACTGGCTTTCACAGTATTCCCGTATAATGAATCAGCTAATACATTTTTTGTTATTTATGGCTTCCACTCCAGCATAGAAACAAGCTTCAACCTAGTTACAAATTTGAAACACACATAATAATCATCATTGACCACGACGACAGGCGCATTGGCACATGCTCCAGAGCATTCCACCGTGTCCACTCCAAACATGGAGTCTGCAGATAGTTCTCCAGCAGAGCAGCAACAGGCTGCTTCCACGGCCTTGAGGATGACGTCGGACCCTCTGAGCATGCAGGGTGTTGTCTTGCATACTTTCACATGGAATTTACCACGGAAGCGCCTGGAAGTTATCATAAATAATTAGCATTTTATAAATTTATCTTTCTTTACAGTACCTACCGCAAGCTACCATATAAAATATTTAATTCGAATGTTTCGAATACTTATATTTTTTTACTCTTGATTTCTTTCTAAAAACCTCGACGCCGAACCGAAAACGTCGACCCCAAATGATGGGATAAGAGCAGGGGAATGATGATTCTATACCAAACCCTTGTCTTCAGCAAAAGGCTTAGGCTCGTATTTATAAAGCTATCTCAAGATTGAGAGCAATATTAAGTATGGATTTGACAGGCCATTTTGTACTGAAATGACATTTCTTATACGAACTCAAACTCGTTGTCAGTCTCAAGTGTTGATTATAAATACGGGCCTTAATAACTAACTAGCCGAAATTATATTGAATTTCATGTTAGTAGGTGAAAACTACTGAGTCATTACGGCGAGGCATACAGATAGGACAGGAAAAACAGATAGAGTTGGCGAAAGGGTATAGTTTCCGAGGTGACAACAGAAAACTAATATTTATCTTTTCTATGAGTCACGTATATAATGCTTCATATTGGAAAATTACCTTTTACACATCGTATAGAATGTAGCATATTCATAGACTCTCATTCGGGGAATGTTCAAGATTTGAGCAATTTTGTGCATGGCAGAGATGGGGATCCAACCCATCTGCCTCTGTGCCAGGTCCATTGCGGCTCCAAGTGCTGAACGTTGACAACCCACTGGATAGTTACTTATTATTGCATGCAGCCTCTGGAAATAAGAGTGAAGTGTGTTATTTAAAAACAGTACAGGTTTAGTTAATAAACGTAAATATTTTTTATATCTACCCTGCAGAAAGTAAGGCTGGGTGACATGTTTTATGTGTGCCTTTATTTGTTTACAATACATATCATTGTCGAGTAGTCTTCTTCTTCATAAGTTTTTAACTTCTTAGTTACTGAGGGTCCGGACTAAATTTGATTTCCACGTGATGATATCATAGGCAATGTGAGTCATACACTGGTACACCATGACTCATCAGTAGGTAGAGATTTCTATCGCCGCCTCATGGCGCGATGGCTTACAGATTTTAAATGTTGTGAAAAGAACGGTAACCTCCTGTGTGCTAAATTGTTTCTCTCTCACCATCATATTAGCCTCGGTGAATTCAAACGGGGTACTAGCGTTGTTATCCTCTGTGTCTCGGTGGACCACCAGCTCTTCACTTGAAAGCCGTCCAGAAGTGGAGATTCTTCTAGCATACCTGAAGATCTGAAAAATATGGATTTATGCATTAAAACTTACCTAATGTATTACGATGGATGATTTTTATGAAAATGGTGTTGGCTACAAAATAATATATTTAAATTAATATTTTCTTACGCTTGGATGAAATATTTTTATCAAAGAAAACATGACTCGTTGTGCAGGAATAAAATACATTATATTTTCAATTTATTTGCTTTGCTGGTTACACAAAACTTTCTTTTTTGACAGACAAATGACTTTATTTATGTTACCTACATGTCAAACAAAAACGAATATAATCCTCAAGAAGATAAAGTACCATAAAGTACTATAAAGAAGGTAAAGTACCTATAATAGAGGCCTCACATTTTTTTAATTAAGTACCTACATTTTGATATCAGAATATCCTCTAGGTTCTTATTCTATGAGAATATCGGCATGGTTGATCCCTGTGGTTGATCCTTGGTCCCTATGTCGGTCTAAATTTTAGCCCTCCGCAATCCATAATCTTCCAAAAATCATAAACAGCTATATTCGGTAACCAAATTTTACTATAAACTACAATAATTTTCTTCCCTTTCAGGAGTTTTACGGCGGAAAGTTAAGAGATTACGGGAAGTGTACCCAACAACTTCAAGGTTGTTACCAGACCTCTCCAATATTAGCGGATATTGGAAAAAGATGGTAAAGGATGGCAGTTGCCGGATCAAAAGTAGTCAAGGCACTAATATTCGCTGGTGCAATATCGACGTTCAGGGGCGGGCTTGGAGGTAATTGCATTTTATAACTTGTTAAAAATGTGTCGTATCTCAAATCAATCTGAGCTATTGCGTGTTCAAGCCACGAGTGTATACTCAAAATAATTCGTGGTACGTTGTGTAAGTAATCATTGGTGACATCAATAAAGAACCGGTGTTTCTAGATTATTTTCATGTTAAATATAACCTACCTAATTTTTTGGTGCTCAAAAAGTGCACTCTCATAATCTGGAAAAGCTTGCATGTAGAAACTTCGTCACCCAGCACTTTTTTTACCAGTTCTAGGTATACTTACTATAATCTAACAGCAACAAGACTTGTTAAACTCCATTTTACTTTTTATCGGGTCTATTCGCGATAGATCGCGAATAGACCCGATAAAAAGTAAAATGAGTGTAAATAATCGTGAGTGCTTAAAAAGTTATATTGTTAAACTCCATTTTACGGAAAATATTTTATAACTGAAAGACATAATAATCTTGTACCCTAAGGCTCAAGCTGACGCTATCAAGTCCAGCCCTGTCCCTCATTGCCATAAACGCGCTCCGAGCGAATATCTTGGGGCGATATTGACCTCACAGCGTTTTGCTGAGGAGCCGATATGGAGGCAATTTCAACATCGTAAATGATGTTTATCGCAGCCCACTGACCCTAAACTTGTCAAATATTCCACCCCTTGTTCTGAACAACTTACAACTTACATATTAATTCGGTCTTGTAAGTAACATAAGTCGCTAAATATTGGCAAAAAACGATTTAAATTATTTCTAACAATATTATATATTTGGATTATTGATACGAAGAAGAAGTAACAAAGACCTTGCTCGGTGTACTTATAAGATTCTTCAGGACTTACCTACATCATGCGATGAAAGGAAAAGAGGAAGGACTTTGTCCAGCAGTGTCATGAATTGGATAATATAAGATAAAACCTGTTACAGGAAACAATATAGAAACCTACTACTTAAAGATATATTTTACATTTTAATAAACATCACAGGAAATAAATGCAAAGATGCTCCCGTCAATAATGTAACTTTGCTTTTATTGAAAAACTAATGTGGTTTATTTCACCTTTACAATCAAAATGGTTGACATAAACAAGAACATATTACCTAAACAAATAATGGCGCAGGAAATCATAGTATTCGCACTGGAAAACTCATAATCATAAAGGTTCAGGTGAAACCGTGATTGGAAAAACTGGTATCAAAAATAAACACATTCAAGTGGAACCACATACGTACATGAAGTGAACACGGTAGAACTTCGTACCTCACCCGAGTTTGATTCAATAAGGATGCAATAACTCCCAAGGCTTCCGACTTTTAACGGAAAAATCAACGTTAAAATTTCATCGACAAATTTAATTTCGGCTTGTCTGCGGCGTCCCCCGCTCGTTAGACGTAAACGGATTTACTATCTACAGTCTTTCGAATTATTGCTTTATATTTTTCCAAACCAAAAATAATGTCATTGAATATAATTATATCTACCTACACAACCAATCCTTTTTGTGTTTTATTAGGACAGGATGTCGATATTTCATACAAAATTATTAATCACCATAATGCTGAGATAAAGTAAAGAGTACGACGTAAAATATTTTATCTATAATTTAATTTAGTTCTATTGATATTATTCAACAAATATCTCTTATGGAGAATAATTCATTTTAATCTTTACAATTTACAGTTGACGAAAATCATGTATTAGCTTATAGTTATTATTATTACCTTTAAGTAAATGGTACCAACAAAGTACCTACTATACGTAACGCTTCCGATTGTGCTGTGCTTGATGTGCGTTATCACGTTGTTATTGTTAAGTAAAGTGGGTATGGCCAAATAGTGAAATCGTTTAAAATCTCAAACTCAGTCGTCATCAAAGAATGAATTGGACCAAAAACCATAAACGTGAACGCGTTTCACACATTCCATATTCAACAGAGCTGTGAAACTTCCGGAATGGGAGTACCGGCGACGCAAAACGGTTCATTCCCTTTGTTTTATGAGACAATTAAGAAACGAAGGGACGGAACGGCGCGAAGAGTAAATTTTTGGTCCCATAATAAAAGGAGAGTCCATTTAAACAGCTGATTGCAAACTCCTTCATGTCGAAGCGGGAGGTACAAGAAAATTTCTAGTTATTCTTTTTCTGTTTTACATCGAAATTTTATTCTTCTCTGAGATGGGTCAGTACTAAAACGGTTAATATGAAGTAAGCACAGAATAGTACATTGTTTAACGAGTGGAGAACATGACCGATTCCCACGAGGGTGTAGTTTGAGGCCCGAAGCGCAGCTGAGGGCCTCAATGCACACGAGTTGGGAATCGCATTTTCTTCCGAGTTATACATAGTGCTTTATACTACACCTATGAGGAAAATATAATTCAAAATCCTTGTAAGATATAGAATGATATCACTTACATGAGAAGATATCTTAAGAACATTTGAAGTGTCATCATCCATTCGAACAGAACACAAACAAACAAAACACATAATAAATACAATTACACATTACATCGAAAACACTAAAAACCTTATTTACATTGAATAAGTCAAATAAATCAAAGAACGAAAAAGAATTCGCGCGGACATGTTGATTTTGCCATATTTTTTACTTAAAAATATAAAAGAGGCAAATGAAGCTAAGCACATACTGCCAAAAATGTAAGTGGCCAGTATCATTTTGTGGGCTTCGAGATACAAACTTTTTGTGTTTTGGCATCCGCCTGTTTCTAGTTTTGAATTATGATTTAAAAAAAAATAAAGGAGGGGAGAAAATACTTTCTCCCCTAGGGGAGAAAGTAAATCCCATATATTTTTGCCGCCCGCATATTCGTTCGCTTGGATTTACTTACTTTCTTCCCTTTTTTCAAGTAAGAACTAATATACTTTCCGAATAGGTGTAGTATAAAATACTTTAACAGTGCACACGGGAACTCTTGTTGGGAACTAAAACTTTTCTATTTAAACTTCTGGACGGTTTCCTTTCGTTGTTTATAAACGTTTTCCGCCGTTATTTTATTTCTTTAACTCACTTCTCTTCACCGCAATGTTCATGGCACTATTATTAAGAGTACTTTTTTTGATACACCGAAACCTATATGCTTTATGAGGCAGAGTCTCAACGTCTAACTAAAAGCCATTTATGCTACAACTGAAACTCTTTAACACTCATGGTCAAATACGATCTCCTAGGCTTTTCTTCACAAAATAGTTAAGTAGGTAAGTATACTCGGAGAATAAAGAAAAGAAACAATGTTCTTGGCTTTAAATAATCAAAACAAAGGAATTAGACAGTTGCAAATGTAGGCTTGAGAAACAACTTCATCTCAGACCCTTATAATCCCTGTCCGCAAGTTTGATCCTCTCAAAATGGAGCAGACCTACTGAGATTGACATTTACAACGTTATCTGTCCCAACAGACGCGGCTTTGAAACTAGCGTCCCAGTAATATGATCAGCGCACAAACCCACATAAGCGAACTGCAAAACAAAATGTGTTTGGTTGGGTTTGCTTTGAAAGTCAGTGTATTTTTTGTTTCACATATTTTCCACTTTTCTAGGTCAGTTTCTACATAGAGGTACTAAGGCAGGTACATTGTTGGAACTCTACCTACCCCCGCGAAGAATCTTTGGGACAATAATTTTAGGCGC
>JARACY010006981.1:0-12138 GCA_029255725.1 Scrobipalpa atriplicella
AACATTTATTTTTTCGTTTTTCAGGCAGAATGCGCTGGAGGGACTAGCCACTTTCTTCGCTAGCCATCACATCAAGACTAGCAGCGATCAAGAACATCGCTTGCCAGCCCTACAGACCGTCCTGTGAGGACATAAGATGCCCTCAAGGTGGATCTGGATAAGTTGCTAGCTGCTGATGTCATCGAAGAAAGTGAGTCACTATGGGCGACCAATGTAGTTCTTGTGCCGAAGAAAACTGGAGGTATGTTTCTTGGTATTGATTATCGCAAACTAAATGCAGTCACTGAGCCTGATTCATATCCCTTGCCAAGGATTGATGATGTGTTGCATGCAACCAAGACAACCAGTTACTTGACCACGCTTCATTTGAGGTTTCAGATTTTCCAAGTGATGGTTCATGCAGCAGACCGAGTTAAGACATGTTTTGTGACACAGCTTGGAACCCACTGCTCTCAACGCATGTTTCTCCAGATTGATTCTCTAAAGCTCCCAGGGCATGTGATTGAATGAGATGATACCAGTACCATACACATGAACACAGAGAAATCACTAGTATGTCTGTTCCACAGAATATAAAGCACAAATGTTCTGTTTTAACTTCCAGCTGGCTCCGGTGGTTCACCCCCGACTACCCCGACTTCGCGCGGCATCTCACCCATCTGCTGACGAAGGACTGCGCCTGGACCTGCGGACAAAACACATTCGAATGCATCAAGACGTTTCGGACCGCACCGATCCTGGGGCAGGCTGACGAGTCCCAATCCTTCGTGCTACGCACTAATGCTAGTGGGTATGTCTCTATTCCTAGTCCTGTTGAATATGGGACCTGTTTATTGAACGCTGCATAGCGAAATTATTCCACGGAGCGTGAGGTCTTAGCAGTGGTATGGGCTGTAAACAAATTCCGTGGTTATGATGATGTGCCTGACGCTGTATATTTAGACCAATTGTATTAGAATTTCTAGACACGGGTAAACCCTACTTAGCTAGTTTTCTATATGTCTATCAATACCAATTTCTATTCCGATCCGTTAAGACTCACAGAGATTTAAACGTAAATGAGTAAGAAACATTTAAATATACAAAATGCATTTATAATATTAGCGGATTACCGTGCTCATATTTATTTGGTAATGAGTAATTATTATATTTTGATTACAGTACGTGGTGCAGATTGTTTATCTGGAAACTGGGCTAGCCTATCACTGCGAGTGACGCACGTGGACATCTTCTGTACATACAGGTCAGATACGTTACGTCACCTTAAAAACACCAAGTCAAATGCTAAGATTTATTTCTTTAGAAACTTAAGGTCTAATTTACGGAATGTCCAGTGGGTTTAAATGAGTTTTTGAGTTGATGAGGGAAGAGGTTTATTAGCTGAGCTTAAGAATTCAGTTTGTAACAGGGTCATACAGAGGGCGCTGGAGGGACCAGCCCAGCCACTGTCTTCGCTACCCAGCAGATCAAAACCAGCAGTGATCAAGAACCCATCGCTTGCCAGCCGTACAGGATGACTAAGGGGAGAAAAATAGCCCTGAAAGTGGAGCTGGATAAGATGCTAGCCGCTAATGTCACCGAGGAACGTGAGTCACCGTGGGCGACCAATGTAGTCCTCGTGCCGAAGAAAACTAGTATAGGTACATGTCTTGCTATTGATTATCGCAAACTAAACACAGTCACTGAGCCTGATTCATATCCTTGGCAAAAAGTTGATGATGTGCTGCAATGAACCAATATAACCAGCTATTTTGACTACGCTCTATTTGAGATTTGAGTATTTTCAAGTCATGGTTCACCCAGCAGACCGAGGTAACGCATCCAGGTTGTGGGTGGATACTGACATGAAATGAAATATAGATTTACAATCTGTTTTTGAAAGATTGCCTTGAATCAATAAACTCAGACAGAGCAGAGAGACAGGAAAGGACCGTTCTGCATGTGGCTCTGTCAAGCTCCAAGGGGTAGAGCTCGAACCAGGTGGTACCAGTACGTCGACGAACGCTTGTTAGCCGGTTCCACAGAATCTAAAGCACAATAGTACATTTCTTTAGAAGCCAAAAATAAAGCAATGTATGGTCGAGTAAATTAACCAATGTAAACGAGACCATACATTGCAATTTTGACTGAGATTAGTACAGTACTTTTCTCTTATTTGCGAAGAAAAAATATCAATAAACTTAAAAATAAACATTAAACTTGCAATTCTTCCATAATATTGTAAAATTCAAAATTAGAATGGCGCCTATGACATGCGCACATTCCATTCATTCATTCATTCTATTTTTTTTAATTTGTGCAGTCAGCCTTTAAAAAATTTATAACGTGAAATTAAAAACACCTAATCCATACTAATGTGTAATTTAAAGACCTCATGCAGAGGTCGTTAATGTTGTTTGGAGAAATTGCTGGCCGCTACGAACTTGAGGATCGAAAAGAGTGAATGTACTGCTTCTTTTTAATAATGAAGCTATTCCCTAGCAAATGGGAGAAAAATCCTTTCTTTTAACTTCCAGCTGTCCCCGGTGGCGGTGACTCATCCCGCCGCGGCGCGACCGACTCAACCTACGAGCCACGGCTGCAACTAAACACATTTTAGCGCACGAAGACTATTCTGACATCGGCACCGATCCTGGAGCAGGCCGACGAGTCCATCCCTTCCTCCTTCGCACTGATGCTAGCGGGTATGTCTTTATTCTTAGTCCTATTGAATATGCGAGCCGTTTATTTACCTTCTCAGAGTGAAATTGCGGAGCACGAGTGTTTAGCAGTGGTACGTGCTGTAAACAAGTTCCGTGCCTACATTGAGGATGCTCAGGTTGTTGTAATATCTGACCACCAACCCCACAGATGTCTGATTAGCCTACAGGAATACTACCTGAATATTGAATATGAACGCGCAACTGGCAACTGCGTAGGTAACTAGGTAGTTACTAATTACACCCATTACTGACACTGGGATTTACCACAGAACATGGTATGTTAAGTTAAAATAAATATTTCATAACATATTCGGCAAGCCGTTTCGTAGTCGTAGTCTGCATCTGATGATATTTGTTTACTTTACACGTTACAGCACTTGTGACCAGACCAAGTACGACCGGAAGCCGAGTATGTTATGAAATATTTATTTTAACTTAACATACCATGTTCTGTGGTAAATCCCAGTGTCAGTAATGGGTGTAATTAGTAACTACCTAGTTACCTACGCAGTTGCCAGTTGCGCGTTCATATTCAATATTCAGGTAGTATTCCTGTAGGCTAATCAGACATCTGTGGGGTTGGTGGTCAGATATTACAACAACCTGAGCATCCTCAATGTAGGCACGGAACTTGTTTACAGCACGTACCACTGCTAAACACTCGTGCTCCGCAATTTCACTCTGAGAAGGTAAATAAACGGCTCGCATATTCAATAGGACTAAGAATAAAGACATACCCGCTAGCATCAGTGCGAAGGAGGAAGGGATGGACTCGTCGGCCTGCTCCAGGATCGGTGCCGATGTCAGAATAGTCTTCGTGCGCTAAAATGTGTTTAGTTGCAGCCGTGGCTCGTAGGTTGAGTCGGTCGCGCCGCGGCGGGATGAGTCACCGCCACCGGGGACAGCTGGAAGTTAAAAGAAAGGATTTTTCTCCCATTTGCTAGGGAATAGCTTCATTATTAAAAAGAAGCAGTACATTCACTCTTTTCGATCCTCAAGTTCGTAGCGGCCAGCAATTTCTCCAAACAACATTAACGACCTCTGCATGAGGTCTTTAAATTACACATTAGTATGGATTAGGTGTTTTTAATTTCACGTTATAAATTTTTTAAAGGCTGACTGCACAAATTAAAAAAAATAGAATGAATGAATGAATGGAATGTGCGCATGTCATAGGCGCCATTCTAATTTTGAATTTTACAATATTATGGAAGAATTGCAAGTTTAATGTTTATTTTTAAGTTTATTGATATTTTTTCTTCGCAAATAAGAGAAAAGTACTGTACTAATCTCAGTCAAAATTGCAATGTATGGTCTCGTTTACATTGGTTAATTTACTCGACCATACATTGCTTTATTTTTGGCTTCTAAAGAAATGTACTATTGTGCTTTAGATTCTGTGGAACGGCTAACAAGCGTTCGTCGACGTACTGGTACCACCTGGTTCGAGCTCTACCCCTTGGAGCTTGACAGAGCCACATGCAGAACGGTCCTTTCCTGTCTCTCTGCTCTGTCTGAGTTTATTGATTCAAGGCAATCTTTCAAAAACAGATTGTAAATCTATATTTCATTTCATGTCAGTATCCACCCACAACCTGGATGCGTTACCTCGGTCTGCTGGGTGAACCATGACTTGAAAATACTCAAATCTCAAATAGAGCGTAGTCAAAATAGCTGGTTATATTGGTTCATTGCAGCACATCATCAACTTTTTGCCAAGGATATGAATCAGGCTCAGTGACTGTGTTTAGTTTGCGATAATCAATAGCAAGACATGTACCTATACTAGTTTTCTTCGGCACGAGGACTACATTGGTCGCCCACGGTGACTCACGTTCCTCGGTGACATTAGCGGCTAGCATCTTATCCAGCTCCACTTTCAGGGCTATTTTTCTCCCCTTAGTCATCCTGTACGGCTGGCAAGCGATGGGTTCTTGATCACTGCTGGTTTTGATCTGCTGGGTAGCGAAGACAGTGGCTGGGCTGGTCCCTCCAGCGCCCTCTGTATGACCCTGTTACAAACTGAATTCTTAAGCTCAGCTAATAAACCTCTTCCCTCATCAACTCAAAAACTCATTTAAACCCACTGGACATTCCGTAAATTAGACCTTAAGTTTCTAAAGAAATAAATCTTAGCATTTGACTTGGTGTTTTTAAGGTGACGTAACGTATCTGACCTGTATGTACAGAAGATGTCCACGTGCGTCACTCGCAGTGATAGGCTAGCCCAGTTTCCAGATAAACAATCTGCACCACGTACTGTAATCAAAATATAATAATTACTCATTACCAAATAAATATGAGCACGGTAATCCCGCTAATATTATAAATGCATTTTGTATATTTAAATGTTTCTTACTCATTTACGTTTAAATCTCTGTGAGTCTTAACGGATCGGAATAGAAATTGGTATTGATAGACATATAGAAAACTAGCTAAGTAGGGTTTACCCGTGTCTAGAAATTCTAATACAATTGGTCTAAATATACAGCGTCAGGCACATCATCATAACCACGGAATTTGTTTACAGCCCATACCACTGCTAAGACCTCACGCTCCGTGGAATAATTTCGCTATGCAGCGTTCAATAAACAGGTCCCATATTCAACAGGACTAGGAATAGAGACATACCCACTAGCATTAGTGCGTAGCACGAAGGATTGGGACTCGTCAGCCTGCCCCAGGATCGGTGCGGTCCGAAACGTCTTGATGCATTCGAATGTGTTTTGTCCGCAGGTCCAGGCGCAGTCCTTCGTCAGCAGATGGGTGAGATGCCGCGCGAAGTCGGGGTAGTCGGGGGTGAACCACCGGAGCCAGCTGGAAGTTAAAACAGAACATTTGTGCTTTATATTCTGTGGAACAGACATACTAGTGATTTCTCTGTGTTCATGTGTATGGTACTGGTATCATCTCATTCAATCACATGCCCTGGGAGCTTTAGAGAATCAATCTGGAGAAACATGCGTTGAGAGCAGTGGGTTCCAAGCTGTGTCACAAAACATGTCTTAACTCGGTCTGCTGCATGAACCATCACTTGGAAAATCTGAAACCTCAAATGAAGCGTGGTCAAGTAACTGGTTGTCTTGGTTGCATGCAACACATCATCAATCCTTGGCAAGGGATATGAATCAGGCTCAGTGACTGCATTTAGTTTGCGATAATCAATACCAAGAAACATACCTCCAGTTTTCTTCGGCACAAGAACTACATTGGTCGCCCATAGTGACTCACTTTCTTCGATGACATCAGCAGCTAGCAACTTATCCAGATCCACCTTGAGGGCATCTTATGTCCTCACAGGACGGTCTGTAGGGCTGGCAAGCGATGTTCTTGATCGCTGCTAGTCTTGATGTGATGGCTAGCGAAGAAAGTGGCTAGTCCCTCCAGCGCATTCTGCCTGAAAAACGAAAAAATAAATGTTCACCTTTCATACAAAATACATCAGCTGATAGCACATTTATAATGAAAAAAAAAACAACATTTTTCGTTGACCTATGTTCCTCACGGAAAGTTGTTTAGTTGCATGGGTAGATTCACATATTTCATAATACATATACCCTTTGGTTACATGTTGTATAGTCTGTTAAAAACATGTTATGCTGAATGTATAGGCACCTATTCCCCCAGGATAAGTGCCAATGTCAGAAGCGTTTTGATGCGCTTGAAGGCATTCGAGCTCTGACAGACCAGGCACAGTCCTACTTCAGCAGCTAAGACGAATCACCGGAGTCAGCTGGAAATCAAAAGAAAGCATGTTTAATTTAGGAAAATGTAATAAACCTACCTACTTAAATAACAATTAATTATATTTGAGACAGGGTAGGAAGAGATCACATAGATGTTAAGATTAACAGTTGCTAATCAAATTATGTATAGAATGTTGACCTTGACACATTTCAAAATCTAACTATCTATCACTCTACAATAATTGTCATATAAACAAACAAACCCAAGGAACATAAACTCACTTAAAGATCAACCCACTAGACTACAGGGGCTGATGTTATGTATCCATCTAAAAAGCAAAAGAAATATAGGTGAGATCACTGTAAACAGAAACAATATAGTTCAGATGACCTTATTTTATAGCCTTATACATATTTTAGGATGTTTTCATAAACAAAGTTAATAAATTCCTTAGGAAAGATGAGTTTGTGACTAACAACTTTGTTTATGTTGTAATCAAGCACAATCAGACTTTTAATGAGTGATATTAGCCTAATACCTGAACTTTATCTCCAAATAGTCGCAACACAGTGTTTTTTTACATGAAACATAACTTAAAAACCGAGTTTTAAACACACAAAACTAACCTCACGGCCACATACATTAACTTGGGAATAATAACTTATAAACACATAATTTCCGTGTTCTTAAAGAATTATTTTCAATCCAGAATCATTTCTTCACATTAACACACACTTTTTAGATCGCAAATCAGTCTTTTATTTATAAAAATATCAAAAGAAACCCACAAACTTACAAAACGAACCGTGCAACTACTGTCAAAAGTGACATTCGGACAAATTCTCTCGATGTTAAAAGGTCGAGAATCTTAGAGCGACATTTACCCTGACAGGCGCTTATGAACGGGGCTTTATCAACTGTCAAAGTGAAAAGTTCCCCTAAGTTTACGCTAACCGTGCGCCCGTGAACGTACCCCAGAAACTTTGAAACTGTGTTTTTTTTTTAGAGCTTGTCTTTGGAGCTTGTTTGATGCACAGATTACCTAGTATACCTAGTATATATGGCTGCCTTTCTTCCTGTATTTATAGAGTCCAGTTAATGTACGGCCATGGATTGTACAGCCAGATATTACGAAGCCATTGTTATGTACATGAAATACGCGGCTGTGCATTATTGGCCGTGCAATATCTGGTCGGCAATTATCACCCCGTACCAATATTGTACAGCCAGTATTTGGAAGCCAAGGAAAGCACGGCCAATATTTCAAGTACACTCCCATGAAATATTAGCCCGTGCTTTCATTGGCTTCCAAATACTGGCTGTACAATATTGGTACGGGGTGATAATTGCCGACCAGATAATTCGTGTACGTCAGATGAAACTTTACTCCTATTGGTCGAGACACATTCTTTTGTTTATGGTCGGAGCCTCATTTAGACACTAAGTATTGATTCTGCTACTGCTTCGGCGCTGCGGGAAGTGCAGCCCCTCCGCCCTAGCGTAACTAAGAGCTGGCACCTATCTCGCCTGCGCAGCTTCGGCTTTTTGGTCGCCTTCGGCGACCAGCCTCAGCCGCTACGGCTCGTACGGTGCCCGCTCTTAGTTACAGCGGGCGGGGGCTGCTCTCCCTCCGCGCCTCCGAATTTTTATATACACTCTAGGGGTAAGAGCGGAAAGACCACGTGGAATTCGGGGTTAACAGATTCGGTTCTGTCACTTTTTTTCGCTATCACTACTGGCATGATCTACCAAAACCATCAAAACAAAGCATATAGAGTTTCTTGTCTACGACCGCTTGCTTCCGATTGGCTGGTGGAATTTTGACATGTGACATTGGCTTCCAATTATTGCCTGTACAATACGGGTCGTACATTAACAGACCGAGCTGATAATTCACGACCAGATAACGCACAGCCAATAATACGAATCCTTGTCATATAGTACATGTATTATTGGCCGTAAAATATCTGTCCGGGCAAATATTGTACGGCCAATAATACCAAGCCACGGAATGCACAGCCAATAATTCATGTACATGCCTGGTCTCGTAATATCAGCGCGTACCTTATCGGGTCGTCAATTATCATGGCTGTACATTATTGGTTCCCTATTTATATTGCATTTCGAGATTAAAATGCATTTATTGAGTTAAATTGAATAAAGTGTTTCATCATGGTTAGTGTAATGTAAAAAGATAAAAGTATTCTTTTTATTTTTTACTTTGTTAGCTAAAATTATAATGGGAAGGTTGTGGATTACGTTAATTTTGGAAGTGCTCTATTTGTTTGTTAATACTGAAACTTCGCGTGTTACTGTTGTGCAAGGAGATACATTACCACACCATGGGAGGTGTGAGCCAATTACAATACCGTTCTGCCAACAAATTATGTACAACCAAACAATCTTCCCGAACTTACTGAACCACGCTAAACAAGAAGATGCTGGCCCCGAGGTGCATCAGTTCACGCCTCTCATCAAAGTGAACTGTTCCCCTGACTTGAAAGCATTTCTGTGTTCTGTTTATGCACCGGTCTGTACAATATTAGATACGCCGATCCCACCTTGCAGACACCTGTGTGAATCAGCAAGGCACAACTGTGATGAATTGATGACCAACTTTGGATTCTCTTGGCCTGAACACTTAGAATGCTCAAAGTTCCCTGTAGCTACTGATGATAATGTCATATGCTTTGGTGATAAGAACACAACACATGAATCTCGAAAAACAACTTCAGAAACAAAATTACCAAAAGTAGATTACAAAGATTATAAAAACCTTATTCTTGATCCAACTAAGGTTAGAGGAGCAAAGGACTATGGATTTGTTTGCCCTGATCAATTCAAAGTGCCCAAGAATTTAGACTTGGAATATTCTCTAAAAGTTAAGGACAAAGTAGAACATGATTGTGGAGCTCCTTGCAATGGAATGTTTTTCAGTCAAGATGAGAAAAAATTCGCCAGACTGTGGATTGGAATTTGGGCGACTCTATGTACACTCAGCTGTTTATTTACTGTACTGACATTCCTGATTGATACAGATCGGTTTCGATACCCTGAGAGGCCTATTATATTTCTGTCAGTATGTTATTTGATGGTAGCTGCTGCTTACGTAATGGGATGGACTTCAGGAGACAGCATTAGCTGCCAGGGCCCATTCCAATCATCCATTAAAGGAACAAGACTTTTGATTTCAGTCATCACACAAGGCACTAAACATGAACCATGCACTATACTGTTTATGATTGTTTACTTCTTCAGTATGGCATCTAGCATATGGTGGGTCATTCTGACCCTGACTTGGTTCCTGGCAGCTGGTCTGAAGTGGGGCCATGAAGCCATAGAGGCTAATTCACAGTACTTCCATTTGGCAGCTTGGGCTGTGCCTGCTGTTAAGACTATTTCCATATTAGCTATGGGAAAAGTGGATGGTAAGCAATTTTTCTTTCATGTGAATGTTTTCTCAGTACAGTGGGCTATGCTATTATCCAATGCAATTCCACCCACATTATTATTGATTTGATTCATTAGTGTAGATTTCTGTTAGAAAAATACTTAGGTACTGCTCTTTTGGTTCTATTGTTTTAGCAAATAAGTTATCTAAGCATTCATAGATAGTTACAAATGCATTTTATGATAATTATTATTATTGTTTCAGGGGACATACTATCTGGTGTATGCTACGTGGGACTATGGGATGCTGAATCTCTGCGTGGTTTTGTTCTAGCCCCATTGTGTGTGTACTTGGTACTGGGCACTGTCTTCTTGTTGGCTGGTTTTGTTTCCCTCTTCCGCATAAGAACTGTGATGAAACATGATGGCACTAAAACAGATAAACTAGAAAAGCTGATGATTCGTATAGGAACATTTGGAGTACTCTATACAGTACCTGCATTGATTGTAATTGCTTGCTTGTTTTATGAACAAGCCCGTTTTGATGACTGGATGGTAACATGGCAGCGTGACTTATGCCCTTCTGATGTATATGGCATTCCATGCCCTTTCACTAAGGAAATATCTCGGCCTAAGTTTGAAGTTTTTATGATAAAATATCTCATGACAATGATAGTTGGAATCACATCTAGTTTTTGGATCTGGTCAGGCAAAACTTTAGTCTCATGGCGTCAATTCTTTGATAGGATTAAGGGAAGAAGAGTTGAGGCATACGTGTGATGTACAATTTTCTCCTAGTGAATTGGCTGGTGTCATAGCATTTATTTTTGCATTATTGTCTGATGGCTACTCAACTCAGTGATGAAATAAAAAAAAAAGGCTGATTTTACAATGTAAATAGTCCCTTTAAGCAGCTCTCTTTTATAAGTAGAATTTAAGTTTTAAATGTGAAGCAAATCAAATTGTGTAAAATGTATTAAATGGTATTTTTAAAATTATTTTGTTTTTTCTTTACTATCTCTTAAGTATTGCAGTTGCAACATTTTATGACTGGCAAAACTTTCAGGGATAAAAGAAAACTTACATGCTTTTACAATATGAATAGTTTATTAATTTAATTGTTTACTTACATCAGATAAACCTATAACATAATTTACCATAAATTTTATACCTCTCACACATCAAAGTACAAAAACAACTTCATAACATTCCATCATACTTGCACTCTTAATTACCAGTAACAAACAACTCTTCAGATTCTTAAGCTCTAGTGTATTTGCCCCAGATGTGTAGCATGAACACTGATGCAATGAAGAGAAGTGACATCACCAACACAGGCACAGGTCCACTGGAAACAGAATAATAGGATATCATTTCTAACCCAAAAGTAGACTGATTTAGCTCTGTTATTTATTGATAAGTAATTTGTATTGAATGTCAGAATAAAGCTTATTTAATTAAATTGTTTTAAGTAAATTATGATAAATAAATACATACACTTTGACACCTGGAGAGTCGTCAGTGTAGAACCTCCACATTCCACCGGATCCAGCTCCAGTTGTTCGGGTCCTGGCAGCAGTGGTAGTAGTCGTGGACTTGCGTTGTCTCACGGTGCCTCCACTGGCGGAGCGTGGTGCTGATGTAGCTTTGCTGGGTGAACGGCTACCAGACCCGACCGATGTAGAGCTTGGTGAAGGAGGCTAAAATAAAAGAAACAACCTTGTAGAAATGTTTTCCCTCACTTTCCATTGACATGTGCAACTTATCACTTACCATTTTTGTGTTTTAATAACTTTTTATTCACAAAGGCACACTGGTTTACTGAAGATCTTTCCGTGTATTACTTCAAATGAGCCCCCGGTTCTCTTCGGTCAAAGAAAAAGTGGCCAAGTTGGCTCGCTACGCGTCGAGTGAAGTTGACACGTTTGTCAACAAATGTTGCTAGACTAGAAAAATATGTAACTTATAAAAAAGAAACGTCATGTATACTAAAATAAAAATAAAGTTTGTATGTTAGGGGTACGTTCAGAGCCGCTCGATCGATCGAAATTTAACCTGGTTAAAAATTATACTGCCCGTTCAGAGGCGCCTGTCAGATGAAGTTTCGACCAGGTTAATTTTTATCCTGCCCGTTCAGAGACGCACCGGAAGTGAAATTTTATCTGACAGCGGCTAAAGTGCACGTTCAGTGCGTCCGGAAGTATGAAACTCGTACGGTATAACATTTATACTGGGTCGTCTGAACGCACTTCTAGAATTAGAACGAATGAGTTGAGTGACAGTGCAGTGACAGGAGGAAGGAGTGACACTAGTCAGTCCAGCGTTGCCGTTAGGGTACATTTACACATTTGACGTACCT